>MU266635.1:0-28467 GCA_021014945.1 Leucogyrophana mollusca | reverse complement strand
GGTAGCCACGCCGCCCTCGAGGAAGCAATCCGAAAAAACGACATGGTTCATTATCCTCCGATTGTCGACACTACCAAAAAGGACTATCTCATTGTGAGCTTCGCCCCACTTCACACTGCCCATGAACTAACATATCCACAGGTAAAGCGCACCTTTTTACAGTACATGACCTGGGTAACCAAGGATCCAGCTCTTGCAGCCAAAGCGCTATTGCCCGGAGCACCCTTGCCCTCGCTTGCCGAAATCAAGACAATGTACAACTCACTCGCGACATCGGGCACCTCCAAGCTTGGCCTCGATCAGAGCGGCTGGGCTTGGAAATCGCTCAAGATATAATGGAGGCACCGCCTCTATTCTTTGGTTATTAAATTTTTGCCGCCCTTGTTCCTTCGAGCTCTGCTTGCAACTCGTAGGGCATGATGACCTTGCTATTGCACTATCGGCTTGTGTCGTCGGGGGATCTTTTTTATAGTTATCATCTCTCTTTGTTGTGTCGCTACTCCGTGGTCCCTTGACCATGCATGGGGCTTAACAAATGGAAATGATAATTAATCTATTCCGCATTTGTACTTAGCTGATCTATGTACATGTGGCATGTTGCTCGGATTCGAAGTCCGCTCTATGCATAAATACTTGGCACCTCTAAATTGATTTGCAAACCACTGGAATGCTAGGAATACTGGTTCGACGGAGTGAGCCGCGAATGAAAGGGCTGCCTCGTGGTTTGTAGGAGGTTTGCTTGGCAAGCTGGGAAAGTGGATTGGGGCGCCAACACTCAAAGTTAAGCAGTGCCGAAGTCACAAACCCCCAATACCATTAAAGGCCTCCTCGACCGTTCCAGCGAGACGACCAGAATTAAATCGCAGCTTCCTGTTTTGCAAAGTCCGGGGATCGCAAACACGCCGGACCAGCCACTGTCATCATCCCTACCAATGGCCATAGTCCCAATTGCCTTTGGATTGCCTCTGTGAAGCGTACGTCTCCACGTCCGAATTGGTGGAACAGCAGCTTTGCGGCCGTGCAAATCGGGCGCGGGGCATCACGGTATTCATAAAACGTACGGACAACCTGAAACTCGCGGCAAACTCGGACACCACGTTGAGCATCTACAGCCGACATGACATGTCGGGTGCTGTCTCAGTGTGCTGTCAGTTCCAGAGAGCTGATGTCTTTGCATTCTACCGATTGAGCATCACATAAAACTCAGCACCGCATTGACTATTACGACTGTGGACCTCACTGCTCCCGACTAATAGAGCACCCTTACAAACGCCCGACCACTCGGACCATTAAACATACCGCTCGCCAAGGATGCTCAAGGATGCAATAGGAGCGTGCATATTGGCAGGGAGCAGTGTTAGTTTGTTTCAAAAGCTGCTCATGCCAAGCACTCACTCTGTATGACCCCCTCGCTTTCATCTTCCTTTCACGAAGCCATGTCCGCCTCGATCAAGGCGTATATCATTGGACTGTTGACGGCCTTTGTTGTTGCCGTTCGTTTACTGAAGAGGAACAGGAGTCGAACGAGTCTACCCCTACCTCCTGGGCCGACCCCTCTCCCTCTCGTGGGGAATGTGATTGGGATCAAAACAGACGCACCATGGGTCACCTATAGGGAGTGGGCAGCAACATATGGTACGCTGGGTCTCGAAGATTCACGTTCTCATTTTGATTCTGCAAACAGGTGATCTTGTGTACTCTCGTCTTCTCAACCTCGATATCATAATCATCAACTCGGAAAAGGTCGCGAAAGAGCTGTTGGAACATCGCTCGCACAACTATTCTGACAGAGCGATAGTATCCATCAACAAATTGTGCTATATGTTGTTCTCGATCAATCGCTGGATGCTAATTCGTTGTCAGGTTTGGGATGTCCACTCTCACTGCTAATATCGGGTATGGGGATACATGGAGGACTCATCGAAGATTCCTCCATCAAGCATTTCGACCGGTGGCGGCGGCCACCCATCGCCCAACCCAGCTGCGCAAAGCACGCGATCTCATGCTCAACCTCGTCGAGACTCCCGATCAAGAAGATTTTCCAAAACATCTTAAACACCTCCAGTCGTGAGACTTCACAGCTACCTTTTTATCCTGCGTGGCGAAGTTAACCCATGTTATAGATTTGCTACATCCACCATCATGTCAATTGTATATGGTTACGAACCCCTACCACACAATGACCCACTGGTAGACATCGTAGAAAAGGCATCGCTTGATATTTCCGTGACGGTTACACCGGAAAGCGCTGCGCTCCTTGTTTCATTTCCAGCTCGTAAGTCGACCTGTCAGGCGGCATCCTAATAGCGCTGATACTGTGAATCGTAGTTCAAAATATACCGGCCTGGTTTCCTGGAGCTTCGTTCAAACGGAACGCTGCCATCGTCCGCAAGCATATATCGGATATGATCGAGTTTCCGTTCAAATATGTTCAAGACGAAATGGTCCGTTTGTTCATGCCATCCAGGCATTGCAAGTAAATAACTTCCGTCTTGTGACATTTATAGGCGCGGGGCACTGCTACACCATCTATGGTTTCAGATGCCTTGGAAGGATTCGAGAAGGCGGATGACATCGACGAGCTTGAGGCCATGAAGGGGGCTTTTGCCACGGCCTTTGTCGGTGAGAATTCTGTGTCGCTTCCTCCTCAGCTGAGTGGGGTATTGACCTTTCGTGTTCATGCATTTCCAGCTGGTGCAGAGACGGTGAGTACCAGAATTCACCCGCCTCGAGTTTCACCCCTCTTATATCAACTCTAGACTTCTTCTGTGCTCCTCGTCTTTATGCTTGCTATGGTTCTGCACCCTGAAATACAAAAAAGAGCTCAGGCCGAAATTGACAATGTGACTGGTGGAGATAGGCTCCCGGACTTTGAAGACAGGTCATCATTGCCATTTGTTGAGGCTGTTTTCCGGGAGACATTGAGGTGGCACCCCGTTATACCACTCGGTAGGTGACAACTATTCACTGGTCCATGCATCCTCCGCAATTGTCTCACAAACGGCCGCAGGTGTAGCCCACGCTGCTACTGAAAGTGATGTATTCGAGGGATACAGCATACCCAAAGGTCTGTCGCTCTTTGTGCATTCATTAAGTCTATTCCTCTTATCAGCCCACCACTTCCAGGCGCCACTATCATCGCCAATGCCTGGTGCGTTTGACCGCTTTGATTGCTGCTTCCCTTTCGGCGTTCTCACTACTTGCATATTACATATTAGGGCAATGTCTCGGGATGAGGCCAGGTACCCAGACGCCGAGGAGTTTAGGGCCGAAAGATTCCTCACCGCAGATGGAGCGCTTACTGACGACACAGTCAGCTTCGCCTTTGGTTTTGGTCGAAGGGTTTGTGTAGGTCGGTACATGGCAGACGCATCTGTGTGGTCGGCGATGGTCCATTTCCTGGCGATCTTCGACCTTACGAAGCCAGATGGCGTCGGTGATTTTGAGCCCAAGTGGACGACTGGTCTCGGCACGTGAGTCTCCTTCTAGCGTCGGTCGTTGGACAGTTAGAACTAACCTGGCTGCAGTCACCCTGCCCCGTTCCCGTGTCGGATTGCACCACGTTCACCGTCCTCGGCAAGACTGACTGAAATGGTTCGTTCTCCTGTGTGAAGAAGTGTGGTAATATTGTTGGCTAGACTCTTCCCAGAGCTTTTACACAAACTACACGTAGTCTACAGCGTACCATAACTTATATTTCCGCACCTTCTTTTAAATATTCTTCCACGTATTATTATGTTAATATACGGCTGTGTTCAGTTCGCTCGGGAGGAAAGGATCAAATCGCAAGTCATTGCAAGTTGATATCCACTGTTCTATGACATTGATGCGTGTAAACCTTATAATGGTTTCGATAATGGCATGCTCGTGCCAGGCCTACTTCAGGCAGCAAAGCACGCGGGTGATGACGTGAATGATATAGCAATATGGTTAGAGGATAGAAGATAAGGTAAAGCAAATGAAGATACAAGTGTTACGATTCTCTCTTCGCATACTCTGCCAATTGCTCCTTCATGAACTTCTCTAACTTCGTTGCGTTCTTAGCGTATATTGAACCTTCCGGGTTATACAACCGGCAGTTGTCAAAAACCAGATGTGCGTCGTCCACGAAAGATTTCAGTTCTGTGTACTGGTTCCTCTCCAGCTTCTGTTGCATTGTGCTGAAATCTGTTCCACTATTAACCTCTGCCTTGTCCCCAGATCAGATCAGAGCTTACCCATAGGCTTCCTAATGACCTCATAATAGTCGACAACTTCTTCACCATTAACAGGATAAAGGAATGCCCAGGCGAGCGGATGCCCTTGTAGATCAGTCAGAAGACGCTGCATGAAATTTTGCTCTGCGCTCCTGGGTGTTGATCTAACACTACTTGGTTTCAATTTAGGTCACTCTATCAGCACAGCAGCGACAACTCTTACTTGGTATCCATGGATGGTGTCCAGCCGCTTTCACCTATGTTGTGTAGCGAATTGAAACTCTGATCAGAAGTGGCTTCACAAATTCTCATTATATTACGTACGAAGTCCCGGAACATCCTTCGGGTCTATTTTCAGACCTCCAGCTGACCCATCGTCCATAAACTGAGTCAGCCCAGGATACACGATATGCGACTTCGACATCTCGCGTATTTTCGTTAGGATGGCCTCACGCTGTTGAGCGATAATGTTGGCCTTGTCGAGGTAATTGACTTTGCGTAACATGGTGCACTGCATGATCGTCCCTCCTTCGTAGTCTTTGATATATCCGGCCCATACCGACCTGTCTAAAGTGATGTCCTTAGAGAAACCTTGCTTCCTGAAGTATCCCACGGCGTAGTTATCGGCGTATGTAAGGAAGTGCATCATGGTTGGATACGTCTGACGAATGTGTGTTTTGAAGTGGTCCATAAGCATCCCGCCGTAACCCTGCGGGGAATTATTATCACGGAAGCCTGTACGACATGTTTCGTACCTTGACTTGATCCACAGAGGCCGTGGCGAAGAACACGATTTCTGCAAAACCACGATGTGGGAAGGGCCTATAGCATATCCCCCCAACTACCTTGTATCCACGTTTGATGATCGCCAAAGCTTTCGAGTTGCTGTCGTACACAAGTCGGGCGATATACTCCCGCGGCATCTTGGGAAGTTGTGTCTGGAATAGTGTCTTGAGGCCGGTCAGAATAACTAGCGAACGCGGCTGTCGATCGTTTTCTACTGCGGTGATCTGGATAATTCCTTTGCGCAGCTCTACGACAGCCGCTTTCTCTGTTCTCGAAGGCGCCTGCGAGAAGAGTAAGGCCGGCCGAACTATCAGAGATCTTTTTGCAGGAAGCTCACAATACCGGAAGATGATGGGCCGGCATCAACTGTGACCCCAGTCGCAAGTCGCGTAAGTTGGCTTTCGTCCATTTTTTCCTCGACCTTGACTTTAGTATCGTATCCTCCGTTTGAAACGCCATTTGTCTCTACTTTGGGTTGAGCCGTTGGGGCGCTTTGTGTCTTGGACTTCATGCTGGACACTTTCTTCCCTGTTCTCTTGCCACCAGCTGTTCGTGTACTCGGCTCGGGGTGATCCACTGCGACCACCTGCGCCATGCTAGCCGCGAGCGGTTTGTCTTCGTCGTCGTCATCGTCATCATCACCTTCGTCATTGCTGAGAGAAGATGATGATAGCCGTCGTTTCTTGGACGGAGGGGGCTCGTCACTCAAGATCGAGGAAGCTGGAGATATGGGTCTATCAAAGGGCGAGGAGTGAACTTAAGACGGCAGATTTGAATTGGGTCGACAAATTAAACCACAGGCGACTCACCAGAGGGAGAGGTGGTGCTGATGAACGAAACCGGCAACTTCATCTGTTGCCTGAGGGAGATAATATCGTCGTCCGTATATTCGAAATCTAGTAGCTTGTCAAGATCCTACGAACGGTCCCGGGTAAGCGTCTGCTAGCGCAGGTCCATAAGAAATGCAAACCTGTTACAAGGGCATCAACTACATGATAGACCCGATAGTGCCAACGAAAGGGCTAACCTGCAGCAGCTCATCTAGACGAAATGCAACGCGACCTCTACGTGCGAGTTCCTCCTTGCCAATAGCAAGTTGAGCACCGTGATCTGCAACGTCGTGGCCGCAGGCGCAATTCTCAAGATAAGCCGGACCATCCTCGTCGTCAGAACCGTACTGAGTCAGGTCACCCAAAGACGACTTTGTTTGTGCATCTTCATCCACCACGAGCTCGACATCTGGCGGTGGGTGCAAACCTAGGCAAGAGTCGCATATAGAACATGGTGAATGACGGGCGATTTTGAGGGCCAAAGCTGAATCGCTGAGAGGAAGAGAGTCAATAGACGGTGGGTAGGAAAGTTTCATTATTGTCGTTTTGTTCCCCGACTAGCTGCTGACTGTTGTCGAGATGCGGCCAGCTTTCCGACGGTACTTGTCGTACTTGAGCCCGTTGTGAGCACTACTGTCACTTGTATTCCTCCGTCGAGACCCCGGAAACCGGTCAGGTTAAATACCGATCGACCACCAGAGTCCCAACGTCCAACACCCAACCTGGACAAAGTATTTCCTGAGAGATATTCCATAGCAAACATCTTCGCTTTAATTCGTTGTCGTACTTGTACACAGATCACGCTGATAGTCCTCAAGAATGGAACACTTGAATGGAAACCCCCCAATAACATTTCCACCAGCGTCCTGCGTACACACGTAGAACTGGGTTGACTGTGGTATTAGGTTTGTCAGCTCGAAATGTTCGATGAGCAGAGAGTGTCCCTACAGTATGACTGAGATCGAAGGACTTAACGTCGGCCGGATGAACACCGGGTGTTGATATGCCAGCTGAAGAATTCCGCATTGAGCGGCCACACTGGAACACGGGAGTGTTGCGGATCCTGGACGGCGCTACTGAGCAAGTTCAATGAGTCGAGGAACAAGGGCGGGGTCTAGTTTTGCCAACGTACAGAGCATATCATCCCAGATCAGGATGGCGTTCGCAATCACTGTTGTGTTGACGATACCTGTGGAATACAAATTAATCGTGGAGAGTATCAGTGCTACGTGACTGACACACCGATGGAGCCTTGAACAGCACTCTTGTGATCATCCGAGCTGGGATTGCAAGGCCATGCAGCATAATTGTGCGCACTATCGCTACGGACCCAGTCAAGATACGAGAGCAACCATCTTGCTGAATCACAGGACGTGGATGGGCGTGGGCCGGAGTATTTTTGCTTCCAGGTTATTGACTTCTCGGTAAGATATTCAACCAGGGTGAACATGCTCGCGAAGCCGAACAAAGCACAAACGTAGACGAGTCGCATCATGTTGTGGAAGCGCCACGGCAATACAGGTTGGATGAGAGGTGGAGAGGGGAGTTAGTGCTCGACGGGACAAACCGTATACTTGAGTGCTTACACTGCCTATGTCTGTCATTTGCATGGGTCATCCGGACGGTGGCGATCATAGGCCGGAGCACCTGGGTTCTGGTGGCCTCCAAGCAAGAGGGAGCATGCGGTTGCGTTGATTTCTGCAATCGCGTGTAGCCATCTGTAGTGATGCAAAGGTAAGGACTAGTCAGGACTCTCGACCGCGGAACATTTAAAAGGATGGTCTTGCATTTCTTGGCGGGGTGCAGATCAGAGTCATGATCAAGATCAGTCACGGTGTTGGAGATCACCAGCGACGGGCACCGATGTACTTACAGTGGATGATTCGTCCACGGGCTAGCTCTTGGCATGTCAGGGTAAGTATACGAGCCGAGCAACGAGCTAATAGATGAGCTGTAAGCCAGCGACCCCAGACAGCTCTTACTGAACGTAACACGCATGTTCTAATTTTACACGCAGGTTCAGTGAAGTTTCCCATCTTGATGCTTTGTGCGACTGAAATTTGCCCATCCTTGTTCTAACGGCTTGTACCAAGCCATTCCATGTCTTGTTAGTCCAAAATGCCTTTTCCTGGCAACCTTGGCGCCATGGAACAAGTTCGCGGAGCTCTCCTTTGGCAAGCTGTTGCAGTCTACCTGGTGCTACTGGCTTACCTCCCTGCAGCATGTGCCACGGAATGGATACAATACCCCGCAGACGGTTTTGCTACCATGACCCACTATGAGCTCCCCCCGAACTTTATCGCTGCATGCGGATGCACCACGTCCAGCACAAACTTTCCTACCGCCGCTATGAATCAAATGGCATACGGTAGTAGTGCCTCATATGGTCCTGCATGCGGACGCTGCTTTAATTTGACGTTGCTCAATACCTTCAACTCCAATCCGCCGTTCTATCCTAATGTGACAAAGTCTGTGGTCATCAAGGTGACTGACCTTTGTCCACTGTCCGAGGATGGTTGGTGTGATGCGACGCCTACCAAAACGAACGCGTGAGTGCTAGGCACACGTATATAACTCGGCTACCGTCCGACTCACTGAGATCACGATGGATTTCTATAGCGGGGGACATTATTTAAATTTTGACCTTGCTTGGCCGTCAACCTCTATTCCGGACGACTTCTTTCCATCCGACGCAGCGTTATACGGTGGGTTTTTCGTGACGCATCCTTCTCAGTGGGATACTCAAGTCTGATGTGTCGCGACGACAGGATATACTGTAAGTCAAGGCCGTCACCCTTCCGAATGTTGGCAACCAACATGCTGACATTTTCCCTTAAGGACTTTGGTGTTTGGAACATCAGCTACCAGAGCGTTTCCTGTGACAGCTGGGAAGGTTGGAACAACGCAGCCGCCCTCGGAAGCGTAGCAGACCTTGGCTACACTGCATGTTGTCCCGATAACCCGACAGTTCGTTTGTTCGTACTACCTGCGAGTAACCTATTAACTCATTTCTAACCAGGGAAATGCAAGCAACACCTGCACTTCTTATTCTGACCAAAATGGCCTACCGTAGGTCGTTTGCATTAATCGATGCGCTTGCCTTCCTGAACAATTGCAGACCAGATACCCATACAAGCTTTGCAAGCATTGTGGTTATACCCCAATCTCTTTGGATCTTGGCTCTGCTGTTACCCGTGTGCTATCTATCGTAACCGTTATTTCTTGGAGTTCTGTTGTGTCAGTGTCCTTTCTTTATACCAGGTTATACCCAGTAGAATTGTGGATTGTACGGCGGCTTTATCTATACCACAGCTTGCTCATAGCCGGTGTGACTCTTGCGATACCAATCGTGGGCAACGGGTTTGTCCATGATCCCAGGATCGCTATCGAGAGGCCGCAATGTTTGTGACGGGTATGTTCATCGCGCCGAAGTGCTGTTTAGGCAGCGACAGCGAACGCATGCGAGCTTCGGAGAGCGGAGTTCATGCACGGTCGCCACCTAGCTTCTCGTTGCCGCAAAAAACGACATGGCCGATGTCACGCGCGAAGTGAGGAGGAAGACGAGGTACAACAGATTTCTTTACGCTCCGTTGTACGACATTGCCCGTCGGAGGGCAGTCGGTCATCGCTGATTCCTGATTCGTCGGGGCCGCTTCTGAGGTTGCATGGCCAGAGGCAGATGCTGACGAGGACGTATCGACGTGTAGGGTTGGGGGAGCGGGAATGCGTCGCGAAGTTTTACACCCTATACAGGAATAGGTCACAAGGTGTCCATGAGACTTGGATGCTGAAGCAGCCGTGGTAAGCGCCAGTATTGCGCAAGGTTTCAATAGCACATACTTTTGACACGGATTTTCGCTGTTGTACCGGGGACGAGAATAACGCTGCATCCTTTGCATATAACGCGCTTTACCGTTGGATCACTGCGTCGCTGGTCAGTTCTGCAACGACGACATCACGGTGTAAACCAACATCTTGACGTTCGTCTTCTGTCCGACGATCTTCATGGTGTCAACGTAACTTCTCGACAGCTCTAAGGTGTTCACCACTCTTCTGGATCTCTTCCGATGGCGCTTGCGATTCTCTTTGGCATACTGAGCGGAAGAATCGTGGGGGATAATGGGACTCGTATCTGGGGAAATTGCACCATCTGAGGCGGCAGAGATGTTACCAAGGAGGACGCTCGCTTGATAGAGAAAGTTAAGGCGCTGGATAATGTCCCTGTTACTAACGCTGTTCGGGTTGGGAATGTCCTCCTTGTTCTTCTTCCCCATCGTACACAGTAAACCGCTCAGCAACTTCGGGCGTTAATCTTGAGGAAGGGACGAGATGCCGCCAAGCCCAGGAATCATTCAGTTTGAGAGAATATTTAAGTATATGGTTATTTATTTATTTATTGGCGAGCTTAAGTCAGTGATTGGCGATCGTTGGTTTGGTTTCTGGCATTTGACCCAAAGTCAACCAACTAACTTGTGACTACTGGCTCGCTCGGATTTCGAGTGCCATACATCGGGCGGTCGTCCAAAGCATCAGCGACAGGACTGCAAGACCCCTACGAGACCTCGCTTCTCTTGGCGGGCTGGCGCGTCAAATGCGAGTCCGAATATGCGGTGCCGCAGCTTAACACAAGTCTAAGGTACGTTCATCCTCTCTACATGATCTGAAGTACCGATTTGCAGTGGGGTGGTCGTTCACGAGCAGTGCCCTGAGCCCACCGAGGTTGATGGACTTAACCGACCCACCTTGGGGCCCGGCGTGCCGTTGGGCGGTGCGCTTGCCTCGCACTGTTCCAAAGTGACTCATATAGAGAACGTGAGTACACCTTACATGCCGATCTTAGCTCAGTTGGAAGAGCGCGAGACTGTAATGGATAAAATTCGCTGTGGCATCTTGAGGTCGCCTGTTCGAGCCAGGCAGATCGGATACCCTTTTGCACCCATTCCAAATGTCCATCGTTCGCTCTGGAAATCGCTAATTCTTGGTCGGAAGAATCCAAATTTTTGGAGGAAGGCGGTCACATTTAAGGTTGCAGGGTCGACCCGCATAACAGTTTAGGACTCGTTTTGGAGTAGTCTACCCACGAGACAAGAGATCAATCACTTTCTGCCCCCCCTGGCTCCTCGCCATATCCAATGGAGTCATGCCCCCCTCATCCCGGATGTCTGTCCTAGCTCCATGGCGCAAAAGGAATTGAACACCTTCGAGATCATCGTTCAGGGCGGCCATATGCATAGCTGTCTGACCACCCGTTGGATATGTACAATTCACATCCGCACCATGTTCGTTCAGCATCGTTTCAGCGTCCTCGTGGTTCGAAAATGCCATCATGCTCAGAAATGCCTGATTGTGCTGCTCTTGCGGATTGGCGTCCATGAAAATCTCTTCATCCTGAACAGGTTTAATATCGAGACGCAAGCCAGTGTTTGTGAGTGAACTCACAATGGTCTCGCCGAGATCAAATCCACCCGTGAAGCCTCCTTCGTTCCTCACGTCAACGATGAATTCGCCTGCCTGATTCAGCGTATTTTGTCTGCACAATGGGCATCGGCTCCTGTCTCCACCCTCCTTCACCCATTCCACAATACAGCTCCAGTGGAAGTGATGCCCTCTGCCGCGTGATTCGGGAGGGCCACAGTGCAACTTAACATCGTCAATAATGTATGATGGGCCTTCATCGTCGTTCGAAGGGAGGTGTAGAGATTCGAGGCAGATTGCACATGTATCCGGAGAGTATACTGTCGGAGCTGGCGGAGGGAGTGACATTGAAAATCTGCGGAAAACAATCTCTTTCGGTTCAGCTGTTGTTCTTGGGGGGAAATAGGAGAAAAGGTAGCTTGCGAGGGGAACAGGTGGTGTGCCCGAAAGAGCCATGACTTGATTATCTTATCTTATCAACCTGGAATCCCTACCTCCAAGGGAAATGTAGACATCCATCTCCGGGCTTCATCACAAGCAAGTAAAGGTACGAATGGGCCGATTTATTCCTACGCTGTGTTACAGTTTTACTTATACATTTTCCCGTCGGCCATTCTAATACAACGTTGTCAGATCAAACTTCCAGCCAGTCCAAGAAGTCCGGCGTAAAGTACGACAAAATCAGTGTTGCACCTGTATCGTGCTCATGATCTGATGGGTATATGGAAGCAAGATGGTGAGCACTTACCTGCCCGGACCATGCTTTCCGTAGTTTCAAATGCCATTGTCTTCAAGTCATAGACTCCGGCAGCGGCTCCAGCATGGACCATCGCAAATTCACCGCTGACCTGATAACAGGCGAGAGGATGGTCTGGTGCCAACTGGGCAGCGTCGGCAAGGATATCAAGGTAGGGCAGAGCAGGTTTGACCATGATGATATCGGCCCCTTCCGCAGTGTCACGTTGCTGCAGCAATTTTTCAGTAAACACGGGCCGGTTGGAGGAGATAGGACCATTGCTTACGATTGCGCGCCGCGCAAGTCCTCTAGCTGCGGGGGGAAGCTGATAGCACTTGCGATTGCCAAAGGAAGGTGCGCTCCCGGCAGCATCTCTAGACATACAATTAAAAATCGGGGAAGTGAAATAATTTACTCAAACTTGCCTGAATGGACCATACAGCGCACTCGCAAACTTGGCCGAATAGCTCATCAATGTACATCTATTGCCCAGGCCGGAGTCTATCAGCCCCCTTTTAATGGCTTTGATGCGGCCATCCATCATGTCGCTCGGTGCAACACAGTGAGCACCAGCCAAAGCATAGTTTACCGCAACCTCTGCAATGCGCTGGACAGAAGGCTCCGTGTTGATCGTACCGTCTGTGTGCAGAAGGCCACAGTGACCGTGTGAGGTATACTCGCACAGGCACACATCACAAGCGATGTAGAGAGACGGGAACAAAGCCCGCAACTTCCTGATGGCAAGAATAACAGGTCCGGAGGGGTCATCAGCGGGGGTTCCCCGAGCATCCTGGTTGGCCAATAGTGCTGAGCACTTCCCCGGACGCTTGATTCGGGCAACACACCTTCTCGCAAGTGAGCGGCACGCCGAAGAGTATGACACTTTGCAAGCCTTTCTGTACCAAAGGTCCGAGGAAGCCCTCGAGTTGGTTTACTCCCCAACGTCGCTGCCCGGGGAGCGTGGGGATGATCACGCTCGCATCTGGGTCGTCTGTGATAAAAATGGGGTACATGAACATCGATTTTGTAAGCTGACGTCGGCCTTGCCAGGACCGCGAAAGCGGGTGCTGGTAACCTCCTTGTAAGATCGATCTAAGCGAACACGTTCCCGAAGGTCTGAGGTTTGAAGCGCCTCCGATTCAGGTATAAAGGGAGGTGCTCACGAGATGTCCATTAATGCGGTGTCGAGATCCTCAGAGAAGATGCGCCCGGTTTTATTGGTTTTAGAACTGGAAGAGGAGTGCAAGTCTGCCGCAACGGAGTTACGGGCGCTAAGAAGAGTGGACCGACGCGGACTTGAGGCGGGGACTGGTGGAGGAAGTTGATTGGCTTAGTCTCGGGGTTGTGCGAACGAATGATTGATGTGTTTTTGTTTCTGCCACCGTCACCAGCCGTCATCTAACACCAAACTAGCACTACCATGTAATCTTTACTTACGGTCAACGTTGCGCCTTATCCTGGCTCATCAGTAACTTGAACATCCGTGCTCAAAAAGTTGGTTATAAGTAATATATATTGTCCGCATCTTATATGCAGGCCCAGAGTTTGGGTAAGTGCTTCTTTCCACCGACTTTAAGCTGCCCATATCCTAGATCACCTAACTTGATAATTCCCTGCCCAAGATCATGCTGCAGCTGCAGACCAGTGTCCACAGGTCCGTGTCAAGGTTGTTTCCCGGGCCAAGGTTGGCCTGTCGGTCGCGGTCTCCTTCCGCACCGTCCAGTCATCAGTCACGCGTGTTCTCCGACCGCCGTATAATCCTCTCACATATTGTGCTCTCGAGTACTCGATGTACGAAAAAGGATTCACGCGAAACTGGTGTTTTCAGCCTGGAACAGCAGAAACACTAGCCTGGAACGTTACCATGGAATTCCTCCCACCAATCCATGCTAGTGCGACCCACTCAGTGCCGACCCGCAGCACTCTTTGAGCCACTCAACACAGACACGCCTTTCGATCACCTGGTTCGCCACGTCCATAACTACTGCAGTCGCCCCTGCCCAGCAGTGTTGCCATGCGCATATGAATACCGCTGCCTACCTCTATGGACCTCTGCTCCTGGCAAAAGCTTCTCAATCGCTGCGCAGAGTCGTCCCCAACCCGCCTCTTTTTGTTCGCAAAAGGGAGGTGTCATATCGCAACCACGTGGCATTGATCTCCGGCAGCGATCCTCAACTTAACCGTTTATGTAGGAGCACTCGATTTCAATCGATATCCACGCGAAACAACTTGGCACTCCATGATCGCCCGACCTTGACCTCCTCTTTACCGAGGGAAAGAACGTTGGATGGCTTTTTGATTCATTGCAAAGATAGTATAATTGAAGGCGAACAAACTCTACAGACTTCCACTCGCTCAGGGTAGGTGTCTCCAGATACCCCCACACACCGGCGTTGTCAGTCCGCGTATGCGCATGGCTTGCATATGTTCCCGGACTAGTACACTCGTGGTCAGAAGCGTCAAGCCCTTTGAAGTGGCGGTACGGATGGTCTCCAGCTTGACCATCCATCCACCCAGTGACGAACGGTTACAAAACTGTGCCCTACCTGGTAAACCGCAGGACGAACTATCATCCTTGTCATCTGGCACACGTCCACCAGTTCTTACTTTCATTCAATTAACCCTCGTTCACATTCACAATATCTGCCCTTCGCCCCATGGCAAGATTTGCTCGCTCTAAGATCTCAACGCTGGCTTTGGTCGTCTTGGGCGCTGCTACTGGGCTCATCGGCGTGTATCATTTAACAAACTACAGCAGCCGCCCAAGCTTCATAAACGGCATTGGCTCAAAATATTGGACTCACAGTTATGGGACTGCAGCCCCTCCGCCTACATTGACAGCTTATTACCCCGACGAAGAACTCGATCTGAGTGCCCTTCGAGATATATCTTCGAAGGCAAATGGTTTCTACGCTCGAGACTATAGCTTATGGCTAGGTTGGAATAATGTGAGCGGTGATCGATCATCTCAATGGAGAAGGCCTGACTCTACCGTTCTTTGAAAGATGCGTTACATCATCGAAGCCTCCCTCTTGCACGGAAGACTCTTGAATCGAACTGTTATCATCCCATCTTTTGTCTATGCACGAGCTTGCGAATATGACATGTAAGTGACCATCACCTGACACAGTTGACGCTGGAGTGACGAGCCAACTGTAGTGCAGTTTGCGCCGATTATGCCACAATGGTCAATAGAGGTGATGCCACTCACAAAAGTGATTGGCGGGGGCTCCCAGCGAATGAACAAATGGCTTGGAAGATACCTATCACGTTAATGCTCAACATAACTCACCTGCGGCGCACGCACTCTGTCCTGCTCATCTCGGAATACCTCCGCTTGCACGATCTTCCAACCCTTCGGGAGGTAAGCGATGGCCACTGGGATACGTCACAATATCACAGGAGTGGCGCCAATGGGAAAATGGAGCCGACTCTGTACACGATCGAGAACAACTTATGGGACCCTCATGGTACAAACCGTGTCGATATGCTACTATCAGACATGAAGTCACGAGGACGGTGGTGCTCACCTGGCGACGATAGCTCTCACTGTGGACATGAAGGCTGGGAGGATACGATCAAGTCGCCCGTATACATGTCCTTGGAGGCCGCTCTCCCGCCTAAAAAGGATGTGTTGGATTGGGACGCGGCACGCAAGATCCTGATGGCGCAAGAACACGCATGGGATGTTTCCACAGATGACGGTATGGAGACGGTGCTGAATGAAAACGGGTGGGAGGTGTTGTACACTTACGACGGCGCGTAAGCTCGCAGGTGGCAACCCTAGTCAATATCTGTCCCTGACGTTTACTCTCAGGATTGGTCAGGAAATGGTCCAGGATGTTGTCCTTCCCATTCGCCAAATTGCTCCCCGACGTTCTCTAAGAGGCTTTCAAGACGACTATGGCCATATTACCGCTGACGTCGTGTTACTGAAGGGTGAAGTCCACGCAACGAGAAAACCGGTCGGAATACCCTTTGATCCCTACCTTCGACTCACGCTTATACTGACAGTAGGGTGCAATGCGATTTACCGAACCGGGAAATCGAGAATGGTACTCTGACCTAGTCCTGCACGAAATACAGCCTCCGAGCAATGTCAAAGAGCTGGCTGCGATCTTAGACACTCGCATGAGGGAGAAAACTGGTGGTAGAATGTGGGTGGGCGCTCATATGCGACGGGGAGATTGTGTGTATCATCACCTTGCAGTTGCGCTCGAAGGACAGCATCTTACTGACGTTGTGCGATGCAGTTGCCAGACTCCACTGGGCCATGGAGACAGGTTTTGCACAGCATCTTGATCGAATCAAGAAACACCTCACAGAAGGGCGCAAAATCCTGCAATCATTGCGTTATGAGGTGCCGACCACTTATAATGTGCCAAATGTCACGTTGGACGTCTCTAGTCTGGACCTTGATCCTCCTCAGGAGGCTGACAAGTAGGTGCACTTGGTTAAGCAGCGACATCCTGGCCTTATCGTCCTTGCATCTAGGTTCTATATTGCCACTGACGAGCGTAACCAGGCGAATGTGGCTTACCTTCGAGAACACGGCGCTGTGCTGATCTCGGATCTTCTGACGATGGAAGACCGTCGCAAGTTTGGATGGCAGCTGATGTTAACAGATGTCCTGGCGCTTGTTGAGCAAGCCACTTTGGCGCGAGGAGCCTACTTTTATGCTCATGCTATGAGCTCCGTTGCAGGGGGCGTGCTTAATCTCCGTGCAGCGAGAGGCGCTGATCCACGCACCGCACTCTTAGATTGATTGACGTCCGCTGTAGTGTATTTTCGGTGGCAGGTGCAAAGGCAGTGGCGGGGAGCTGATTCGCATCAAAGTGGACTCTTGGAAGGGACTTTCAGATTTAGATCCGACTTGCATTTGTACTGCAGATGGGCAGGCAACTTACGATTGATAGAGATCCACAACAAGTAATTATAGGGTATCCTAATGCAATGCTTCGAGCTTAGAGGCATTTCTCAGTGTAGCATAACCCCCATGCAGTACTTGCCTCCCGTAGGCAGACCAAAGTTTTGAATGAGGATGGTCGTTCCTTCTCTTCCCTCCCGGGAGAGTTGGACATGCCGACCCTCACACGGCGGCTATTTCGGGCCGCCAACCCGTTATTGCACCCGGTAAGTAGGAACGTTTTGCTGCGCAACGTCAACTACTCTCGTTTCTTTTGGGGATAGGTGGGTGGGGAGTGAATACCGACTGGCTACCCGAAACTCGACCTACATGGAGCTACGGTGAATGGCTGCCCTCAAGTTATCGCTAATAGATATCATCATGTCCAAGTCCGGGACCCGCCACTGCAGATACCTGTCGCACTATGATCGCAGCCGCGTGCCGCGTTCGAAGCTATGTATCAAACGGGGTTCCGACAATGCTCCAATGTGATAGATCGATCAAGGCAGTGGCCTATTACTATCGCGGTACGTTCGCAGCGGGCAGTCTTCCCCAGCGCTTCCTGTCAGAATTCCATCTGTTCGTCACGGTCAGCACCATGTTACCGGCTGTGCAACCGAACATAGTCATTTTTACGAAACCTCACCGTATCTCTGCAAGGGCCGGCGCCTCTCTCTATGCACAATCTCATTCGCCCACCGAGGTGTCCAGTCTCCAGTCCCACCACCCATTATGCCAAGACTAGCCGTAAGCCGCTCTTTTACTCCAGTGGTTGCTCTTGCAGCTTTCGCCGTCATCACTGGTGTCTTCATGGGGCACAGTCTTGCAGCATATGGCGGATGTGATAGCGTCTCGAGTCGTCTTTCACGCTGGGCTGGCTTCCACTCCCCAACGCCTCCCTCGGCCATTCAAACTCCAACGCACACTATACCGCCTTTTGTTCCTGATAGTGAAGAGCTGGATTTGGAAACTCTCAGAGATATGGCGGCTCGTACCCGAGGCTTCTATGTGCGCGACTACAGCCTGTACCTGGGCTGGAATAACGTGAGTCGCGATTACTATTCATTGGCGCTGGCTCCATCTAGTGTCGTACACTAGATGCGATACATCATCGAAGCCTCTCTGTTACACGGCGCGCTTTTGAATCGCACACTTCTCATACCATCCTTCGTCTATGCGCGTGCGTGTGAATTCGACAAGTATGTAGGTTTATGTTAACTCGTGAAGCTGCATTGACCATTTTCGCGTAGCGCTGTTTGTGCCCAATATGCTACCATGGTCAACAGAGGCGATGCCGTGCATAGAGACGACTGGCGCGAGCTTCCCATTGATCAACAGATGGGCTGGCGGATACCTATCACGCTCATGTTCAACATCACACACCTGCGTCGCACCCATTCAGTCATGCTCATTTCAGAATACCTTCGTTTACACGACCTTCCGGTGGAGCTGGAATCCACCGATGGTCAATGGGACATGGCTAATTATTTCCGAGGCGAGGTACCACTGAGCCTCTTTGCCATCAAGAATGATCTTTATGAACCATCGAACATCAATCGTGTCGATATGATACCGGATGACATCAAAGCTCGGGGACGGCAGTGTCCAGATGATGGGGATGAACCGGACTGTGCCGATGAGAGCTGGAGTGCCATGTTAAAGTCACCAATCTATCTCTCCTTGGAAGCTGCTCTCCCATCCGATAAATCCCTTTTGGATTGGGATGCCGCCCGTGAGGTACTCAAGCAGGCCGAACGGGATACTTCGACGGATGAGTCCATGGAAAGGACTCTGAATGAGAATGGCTGGGAAGTGTTGTATACATACGATGGCGCGTGAGTATATCCGGCGAGTATCGTGTCGTGTATACACGTCTTAACCGACGTTGACCAACAGGCTAGGTATGGAATTCGTGCAGAATGTGGTTCACCCAATACGCCAAGTTGCTCCTCGGGATTCACTACGTGGATTTCAAGAAGAATACGGACAGGTTCACACTGATATCATTCTGTTGATGGGCGAAGTACACGTTGGACGAAAACCAGTCAGACAACTGCCAATTCCTATTGCAAGGCTTCATCTGACTACTACACGCAGGGCGCTTTGCGGTTTACGAAACCAGAAAATCGCGACAAATATTCCAACATGGTCCTTCACGAATTCCAGCCCACAAGCAACGTCATAGAACTAGCGGAGATTTTGGATGTACGTATGACTGAACTGACAGGCGGGAGGATGTGGATGGCTGCTCATATGCGGCGCGGAGACTGTACGCATTTTGGGTCAACAGCCGTCTTGCTCAGGGAAAACTGAATCATTATTCTTTAGTTGCCACACTCCATTGGGTTATGGAAGAAGATTTTGGACAACATCTTGAACGAATAAAGCAACGTCTCGCGAATGGACGGGCAATTCTTCAGTCGCTGGATGGCGACACCTTGATGTCGTACGCTGTGCCCAACATTACGGTCGACCGTTCTATTCTTCAGCGGGACCCACCCCGCGACGGGGACAAGTAAGCATTCATGTTTCTACCACTGACCTTTGTCATCTGATGCCCAAACTATCAGGTATTACATCGGTACTGACGAGCGCCTCCAGGACAATCTGGCTTACCTCAGGACGCAGGGCGCTGTTTTGATGTCAGATCTCCTAACAATTGAGGACCGCCGGAGATTTGGGTGGCAGCTCATGTTAACAGACGTGAACGGGCTCGGGGCGCATACTTTTATGGCCATGCGATGAGTTCGGTCGCAGGTGGCGTCCTCAACATACATGCTGCCAGGGGTGCCGACTGGCGTACCGCGTTGTTGGACTAACGGCAGCTTTCGTTCCGCCCCGAACACTAGAGCCACATAGATTAGGCCATACCTTTTGTAGCATAATCATCTGTGCATCGATATAGATATAGAATATAGTACCACAGAAAATAACTGAAGTCATCTCAATCCAAGTAGCCCAGACGTAGTTCTGAAACGTTGTCTCAGAGAGCCAATACAAAATCTGTTCGTATATCTGCCACTATCTCACGGTTATGACTTGCCTGGTAGGCAAACTTTGAACGAGGCCGTCTTGTACCAGCCTGAGGGAGTACTGTTCCAGATCTTAGAACCACGACGTTCACCTAGAGGATCGCAGTAAGTTTGGGGGTCGGTTACTAGAATTGACACATACCAAGAGGGTGGCCGGTGCAATCGGAGCTACTGTAAAGCTGCAACACCATGTAGGTGCCAACGTTGGCCGTATAGACAATCGAATCTACACGACCCTTGAGCGGAGATGGGAGTGCGTAGCAAGCACTGCAATAATGATCGAGACTGAGGTCGCCATAATGATGGACTTTACTCTTTGGATTGGAGCTTGCAAAGCTGTAAGATGTCATGAGTAAGGATTCCGAAGGCTTGGGGGTGCAGACTTACCAATCAGTTCCTTGGAACATGTCTACTACCCAGTCGGCCGAGTGATTGTCGGAGAGACTACACTTGGCCTGTACGAGTGCAGCGGCTAGAAAGCAGATAACGATACTGAAGACCGCCTTGAGATACATCGTTTTGGTCTGTACAAGTGGGCACAGGAGCCGTGGATCAAGCAGGCACGGCAAGAAAATTGGGCCTTCGCGATGGCTGGGGGTGTTGTGTTTATAAGGGGTTTATAATTATATATCGGCTTCGAAGTGGGGCGAACGGAAGTCATGCTATTCGTGCCTTGCGACCGCGGAACGGGTGTAGTTAATATGAGGTCTCTGGTAAGAGTTTCGTTGAAATCTTTGCGCGGCCTTGTGGCAGAGTAGGAGCTACTGAGATTGGCACTTGATCCCCACAGGGCAGTATGGGGGGTATAGTACTCAAAGGTACTCAGGAGGTACGAACTATTACAGACAGTGTCGGAGCGGGACGGACCGTAGCTCATGTGGTGCCAGCAGACCAGTCGGTGACAGCTGAGCCATGAGTGGCAGGCCAGATGTCGCGGTAAGACTGTCAATCCACACAATCTGATTTGAGTGAAATACTAGAGCCACATATATGAAGCCATACCTTCAGAAGCGTAATCATTTGTGCATTGGTATAGAATACAGTGCCACAGGAAGTCACTGGAGCCGTCTCAATCCGAGTAGCTCTAGACGTACTTTTTTTTTTTTTTTTTTTTTTTTAATCATCGTTTATTGTCCTTTGGGGCGTGGCCCTATGGTAGACAATACATGCTGTATGTACTTTGTATCGTAGATTATGTATGTGCGTATCTAAGTGCTTCCATTGGCTCTAATCCCGGGGGTGTCGAGCGGGGGGGGCCTGGTATTAGGCGTAAGTGGTCCATATGATCATGGTCGGTTGGTGGCGTTGCTTAGCGTTCAGTGGGGGTCTGCGGCGGGGTTCTGTTTCAAGATGTGGCCTTCAGTTGTCTTTGTCGGGGAGGCTGACGTCGCCGAAAGTGTTAACTAGGCGGTTGGTACGAGCGATGTAACGTAGTAGTGGGCGTATGCTGGTGGGGGTATTGAGCAGTGAGTGGAGGTTCAGCGCGTTGAGGTCCAGTTCCCCGAGCAGCGTGTAGCGCGCGCGTGTGTGTCCCGGGCACGTGAGGATCAAGTGATGGACGGTTTCGTCAGCTAACTGGCATTCTGGACACAGCGGTGTTGGGGATCTGTTTATCCTGTGCAGATGTTTGTTTAGCGGTGCGTGGCCGGTGCGCAGCTGGACTAGGAGACTGGCATGTTTACGGGGGAGCGTGTCGGCGATGTCCATGAAGTGTTTTGATGGGGCTTTTGGGTCGATCCTATGGAGCAGGGGGTATCGTGGCGATTGGATCATGATCTGCTTTGCCTCGTCTCGGATGCGTTTGTTAAATTGTTGTCTGAGTGCTGATTTACTCTGCGGGAGGATTATTGGCTCGCGTCGCCGTGTTGTTAGGGTCTTTGGTAAGTGTTCGCCTTCGCTGGAGCGTCCCCTGGCTGCCTCTTTTGCTCTAGCGTCTGCGAGCTCGTTCCCCTCGATGCCAATATGTCCAGGAGTCCATCTGATCACCAGTCTTCGTCCGTCGTCGTCAGGGAGGAGTTCCCTCAGCCCATCGTGGAAGGAGTCCATGAGGTAGTGTCCCGGACCTGATGCGAACGCCGTTGCCGCCCTTATTGCCGCCTGATTGTCCACTCCTAGTGCAAACGTCCCTCCGCGCCGTTCCCTCTTCAGCAATTCCACCGCCAGTATCATCCCGACGATCTCGCCCTCGTAAACCGTGTGTTCTTCATCCGATCCTAGATAAAACCTCAGCTCGCTCGCCTCTCGCCCGTCCTTCATCAGCACAGCTGCCCCTCCGACTCCCCCGTCAACCGCCGACCCATCCGAGTACACCCTAACATCTTCTTCCGCCGTTATGTCTTCTATCAGCGCCGTTGCGTTGTCCTTCGCGATGTGTATGCTGACGTCTGGTTCCCATTTCGGGAAGTGTCGGATGGGGTCGATTGACTCTACCTTTGACGGTACGATCCCGAATTCCTGGAGAAGGTGGTGTAGAGGTGACTTGTGCTGTTTTCTGTTCCTCTTCTCGATCGCTACTAACCCCTTGCGTAGCGGGTGTTTCTGTGACAGCGTCGCCATTCGTAGGACGTTTCGATAGCATACTTTCCGCAGGAGTTGCTGGAATGGGAGGAGGTTGGCGTGTGCATCGAGGAGGTCGGTCGCCGTCGTGCGCATTCCGCCGGTGATTAACGATGCCGCTATTCTTTGTACCCTGGCCATTCTTCTCGCGTTTCCTCTTGCCACCCTGACGTCCGCTCTCCTGCCCCTCCCTCTTTTCAACAGCTCTGCGCACCATATATCCGCCGCGTACAGCATCTTCGGTACCACTACACCTTCGTACAACCTTTTCACCACTCTTGCCTTGATTCCCCTTGTCGGCTTCGCCATTCTACCGCATGCTAATATATACTTTGTTCCTTTTGCTAGCGCGTAATTTGCGTGCTCCTTGAATCGTAGTTCGTCGTCGATGATGACACCCAGGAAGCGGTGTGTTGTGCTGGGCATGATGCGGTGTCCCCGGATGGTGATGGGGACTCGCGGGACCGGTATTTGCTTTCCCCCTTGGGGGTCCGGTACCCGCCCGCGGGCGACGCATAGTAGCGCTGTCTTGTCTAGTTCGAATTCCGAGTGATGGTCCCTGCTCCAGTCTAAAGCCCCCCCACGCCTCTCCATCATCTCCTTCAGCTTCTCGTTTGCCTCTTCGAAACTCTTCCCCCTCGCAGCCAGTCCCACGTCGTCTATGAATCCTAAGCTTAGTGTTCCGGTTTTGATGTTGGCGATGTCGAGGAGGTCGGCGTTGTAGAATAGGAATAAGATTACGGATAGTGGGCAGCCTTGGTCTATACCGCTCGGCACTCCAAAGACGTTAGATTGATGGTCGTCGAAGAAGAGCGATGTTGTTCTGTTGTCTAGGCGGCGTTCCAACCAATCTATGTATTCTTTTGGTATTCCTCGTTTGCGTAGGTTGTGCAGCAGTCGTGGGATCACAACGCTCGGGAACGCTGCCTTAACGTCTAGAAATAATAGGGAAACAAAACGGTCAGTATTATGAGCCCACGAATCATGGATAAACTTTGTAAGGAGGTGTAGGGAATCAACCGTGGAGCGTCCCGGGCGCCCTCCGAAGTGTGTGTTCGGGAGGAGGTTGTGCTGCTCGGCTATGTATACCAAGTCATCCGCCACACACGAGGACAGGATCTTTGCCATAGTGTCCAGCAGCGTGATGGGCCGGTACGCCTTTGGGAGGCTGTAGTCGGGGCGGCCCGGCTTGCGGAGAACTATGGTCGCGGAGTGCTTCCATTGTTCGGGGTATACCTGTAGAGTAAACGTAGCACGGAATATTGGCCCCAAGTATGGGACCAAGAGATCTGCCGTATGGGTGAACACAGAATTACTGACCCCGTTAGGGCCGGGTGCCTTGTAAGGCGCGAGCTTTTTAATGGCTCGATGGATCTGTGCGTTAGTAATATTTACAAAAGAACAGACTGGGGGAGGGTATTGTTGGTCCGGGGCTGCGCTAGCGCCATCCGGCTCCCCCCTAAAGAAGGTGTTATATAGCAGTTCGCTCTTGCGAGCGTTGTCCTGCGGCCCGTTGTGAGGGGCGTTCTCCCCCGGCGCCTTCAGCGTCGGGATGCGGGAGCGTACTTGTTCAGCTGGTTCGCTGGTCAAGTACTTGTGGACGGTCCACATATTACCTATCGTGACCTGCTCGAGATACTCTACCCAATGTTCTTCCTTCGCTTTCTTTATGCTCTCTGCGAACTTGTTCCTTGCCACTCTAAACTCCTCGTGAATGGGGTCGTCTCGGTGCGCCTCTAGTCTGTGAGCTTTCATGCTGAGCCGGTTAAGTTCTTTCTTTTCCTCGCTGAGTTGAGGCGTCCACCAACGTTTGGCGTATGGAGAAGGTTTGGTTTTGGGGATGTGGTCGTCGATGAGGTTAGATATGAGAGTCGTAAGTGATGCGAGAGCGTTGTCGAACTGTTGCCGCGAGGTAATCTCCGTCGGCGGGGGAGTGTTCTCCAGGGCTTCTTCCATCTTTTCTTTGAATTGCTCCCAGTCCGCGTTTTTGAAGTTTGGCTTTGGTATGAAGCGCGTGCGTTCAGGGTTGAGGTCGATGGTACTAAGGATGGGGAAGTGATCAGTGACAACAGGGCGCATCTCGCGTACTACCGTGCATTTAATAAAGGAGTCACGAATTTCAGGTGAGCAGAACACGTTGTCTGGGCGTGTTAGGTTTTTCGTACTCGACACTTCCAGCGTGGGGATCCCTTCTGGCAAGACCATGTCGAGGCTGTACTCCGCTAGGAGACTGATCAGCGTGTCCGCTGCCTCGAGGTTGGCTGGTGTAAAAAGGTGGCTGTTAGTTTCAACGTCGTCCCACGCCGGGTGATGGCGATTAAAATCTCCTAGCCATATTATATGGCAGTGTTCTTCCTCCCTTCGGGCGCCTCCTGCTATGCGTTGTTCACTTGCTTCGTGTTCTGCTTTCATGTGGTCGTCCAGGAACGTGAGTGTGCGTGAGTGGTCGCAGGCATTATAAATATTGTATATGCGGGTTCGCCCCGCGCCCCCCTTGATCTCGATGGCTGTTACGTTAGGATTGTCGAGCGGAATGATATGCCAGTTGTTTTTTGAGAGTCGTTTACTAACAAGTATCAGGGATTGGGTGCGGTCGGCGTTATTTACGTTGTGGCAGGTAGGGTACACGGTTGTCCAGTGGCTGGCGGGGACCGGGGCTAGGTTTACAAAGTTGAGATGGGGCTCCTGTATGGCGGCTACGTCGTATAAGTCTGGACTGAGGTCTTTGAGGAAGTCTTCTTGTGCGGCTTGGGACTTTCGTAGATTTTGTTGCCATACGCGGAGTTCCGTGGGGGGATTGGGATTATTATGGTTTACAGGCATGATGATGACGTTTGCGAGGGAGAGGTGGGCGCTGACGGGGTCGAGTTGCTGGGAGGGGAGCGTTGGAGCGTGGCGTTGCTGGAGGGCATCGGGCCATTGTCGGTACCAGGGAGGTTCTGGCTGGCGGCCTGCGTCCAGCGGTTGTTATCCGTAAGACGCGTTTGTCGAACTGGGATTCGGTTGGGGTTCTGCTGGGGCTGCGACCTCTCTGGTTGCTTTTCTTTGCGCCGTGTTACCTTCTTCCACGTGTGGTTCGTGTCACCATAGTGGGTGTTGAGGTTCTGCGTGGGCGCTGGTGGTTGTTGCCAGGCGTCAAGAGATTGCGTGTCGATCCATTGTTCCGACTGCGTGGTTCTGGTTTCCCATGTCTTGGGGTCATTGGTGGGATAGTACCTGTATTGTACGTCCTCTGAGCGCGCCTGGTGACGTCTAAACCGTTCGATGAACACAGGGCATTCTCGGCTCCATGATGCATGGCCGCAGTGGTCTTTGCAGTTGGCGCAGTAGTAAAGGTCCACGTCGGTGATTCCACAGCTTGCGGTGCGATGTTCCGCCCCACATGTGCCGCAGGTGTCTTGTTCCTGGGGGCAGTCTGCGGCAACGTGGTCCCCTGCTAGCGATTGGCACTTGAGACACCTGGTCGGTTCAGGTAGGAGTTTGCGTGCGTATACTTTCCTGCCTTCAATGCTGAGGCCCTGCTCTATTGCGTGGTTGGCGTCTTCCCGAGACTTGAAGGTAAGGATGGCGTGAGCCGTCCTCTGTCCTGGCCGTCTGCGGTTGAGGGGTTTGACGTATCTAGCTTTGGAGATCGATCCGGCTTCTAGGCCACTGTTTTTCTCCACTTCGGCTATTGTTGCTCCCGAGTCTGGGTCGAAGGTTGTTGGCACGTATTCGACTATGACCTGGAAGGTTCGGTCACGGATGATCGAATCTGCACCGAAATGCTCCAAGAATCCCCTTCGGTTGGCGGGCTGGTTGAGCCATTTGGCCGTTGCTACGCTCTCTAGCTCGTAGAGGGCCGCACCGTGTTTGAGTTTCCTGACAGATAAGAAGGTAGCACCCTCGGGGGACGGTGTCCCGCTGTTAGCTAGCAGTTCTAAGGCGAGGGAAGCCTTCTTGACGAGCTCCGCTTCTGATAGGTCTTTGAGTCCGTTAGACCCAGCTAGAGACCGCCTATCCACCAGGATTTGGCGTGTTTGCGCCTCTCCTTTCGCTAAGACTTTAGCTATCATAGGTGGGGCATACTGTTTGGCCTTAGCGGCTAACGCGTATGTCTGTGGTTTCTCATGTGCGTTCTCTCTTTCCAGTGCTAACTCGTTGACTGCATGCGCAGCGCGATCCGCAGTCTTTGCAATCGTGTCGGCCGATTCGTTAAGCTGGTCACGCACCTCAGATCTCAGGCTTGATAGCTCTGCTTTCTGCATCTCTGTCGCTTCTTTCAACTCTTTAATCCTTTCCCCGAATTGTTCCATGGGGCCGCTAAGGAGAGCTTCGACCGTTACGTTTGTCGCAGTCGTGGTTGCTTCCATCGTGGATGTGTCGAGCATTATGGCTAGTGCTCGGAGGATGTCTGTGTGAGTAGCGCCCAGATTGGCGGAGGCAGTGAATTCCAGAAGGGCCGTGATGAGAGTATTCGCCGTGTCTGTTTCCTCGGGGAGGATTAGGCCGTGGGTGGCGAGAAGCTTCTTCGATGATTGCACATCAATGGCTTCTGTCGAGGTCATGGGACTATTAATAAGTTCAGCTTTGGTTCTGCTGATTGCTAGCAGAGGTTTGGACGCCGTGGTTCTGCGTCCTCCACGTTGTGAGGCCGTGGTGGTGGCTATAGGTAACGTCCCTGCGTTGCCTATGGCCATTCTAATTCTTTTGGTTTGTGTTCTAGGACTATCAAAAGACTCAAGCAGAGGTTTATAATCTATTAAGCAGCAGGATTGAGCTCGTTATTGTGTCTTGAGGTGTGGCCACGGATGTTGATGGTGGTGGTCGCCGAGAAAGGAAGTTTATTCTAGACGTACTTGTAATACATTGTCTCAGAGAGTCAATACAAACTTCTGCTCGCATACCTGCCACCGTACGTCTCATGGTCCAGCCTTGTCTGCCAGGCAAACTTCGAACGAGGCCGTCTTGTACAATTCTGAGGGTGTACTGTTCCAGATCTCACTGCCATGATATTCACCTGGAGGGTTGCAGTAAGTTGGGTGGGCCGGCTACTGAAATTGACACATACCAAGAGACCAGCCGGTGCAATTGGAGCTACTATAGAGCCACATCGCCATGTAGTTGCCGGCGTTGGCCGTATAAACGATCGATTCCACATGACTTTTGAGCGGAGACGGGAGTGTGTAGCAACCACTGCAATAATATTCGGGATCGAGGTTGCCAGAATGGTGGGCTTTACTCTTAGCACTGGATCCTGGCAGGCTGTAAGATGTCATAAATAAGGATTCCGAAAGCTTGGAGTGGAAACTTACCAATCGGTTGCTTCGTACATGTCCACTACCCAGTCAGACGAGTGATTGTCGGAGAGACTGCACTTGGCATGTGCGAGTGCAGCGACCAGAAAGCAGACAACGATACTGAAGGCCGTCTTGAGATACATCGCTTTGATCTGTATAACTGAGTACAGGGTAACTGTGGATCGAGCAAGCACGGCAAGAAAGTTAGACTTTCGCGGTAGTTGGGGGTACGGTGCGCATAGGGGGTTTATATATCGGCCCTCGAAGTGGGGGCGGACAGAAGCCGGGCTATTCGTTCCTTGTGCGGAATGGGTGTGGTTGACATGAGGTCCCCGTTAGGTGTTCCGTTGATATCTTTGCACAGCCTTGTGGCAGACTTGGTCTACAGGACGGTATGGAGAGTGTGGTCCTCAGTGTTGGAGTATCAAGCCAGACAGCGCAAAGTGTTCGGCGCCGTTCGGCGCTATTCGTTCGTCCATTCCTCTTCGACCCACTTTTCTCTCCGTACTTACAATTTTATGACTCGACTGATTATCTACTGATTATCGACGGCCGAGCCGCCGACCTTAAAAGCTAGCCCGTAGCATTCAACATCTCAGTTCTCGCCCGTCGAAACTGAGATGTGAGTTTCCCCCTTTCTCGAACATATCTTACTTTTACTGATAGTCCCTAGATACTATTCATTTCTCTCTAGGTACTTTATATTCGTGTACTGAGTTCTCGCCCGTCGA
>MU266634.1:14281-24680 GCA_021014945.1 Leucogyrophana mollusca | reverse complement strand
AGAATATAATAAGGATTGATTTGGTACACAGAAGTTGCAACTCTGGGACGTCTGTGTGAAGCGATAAACCCTGAGCCTCGACATACAGCTACTAGTCTGAGCGTTGATGTCATGGGTGAGGGATAATTTTGTAAGGAAAATTGAAGTTGCAGAATGATTCAGAATGTAATAAGGATTGATTTGACGCACAGAAGTTGTAACTCTGAGACATCTGTGTGAAGCAATAAAGCCTGAGCCTCAACATACAGCTACTAGTCCGAGCGTTGAGTTCACATCTTGCAGTCAATGGTGGAAGAGGAATTTAATTGCACTCGAGTACTTGTACTGTGACTATGCCTTGGTAGGCTTTTGTAGGTTGGAATAGGAGGGGAGTATGATAAACAGGAGATTAGGCAACAAACAGGTATCTGTAAGGCGTCATCTTTGAAAATGTGAAACACGGACAAAAGTTTAATGGAGAGCATGAGGTCATGCAAGAGTGTAGCAAGTAGAGCTGTGCTTTTGGGTGGGATAGAAGGTTGGGGGATATATGATCAGAACTTGAACACACGTTGACGGCCCTCGACCCAAGGATTTTCATGCGATCGTCGTAAGGATGCCCCAGAATAGTCAGAGTCGACAATGAGGGTTGACTCAGATGGTGGAGGAGTAGAGGGTATGTCGAAGAAGGAAAAGCCAGAATCATCAGGCTGGGGAGAAGGAGTATGCTGTTGAAAGAGCGGAGTTACAGGATCATCATGGCTACTGCTGGTGGCCTCGGGTGCACCCTCTGACAATGGTTGAGGGCTGGGAGATCCTTGGGGTGTTTCATCAGCTGTGAGATCAAGGATGTCGGGGTTACGCTTGAACTTTTTGCTCCTGAGACGACTAGACGAGCGTGTTGGAGTAATCTTCTCCGTCTCCAGGTAGTTAATGCTGGCAATGCTATCCGAGTCGCTGGCTAAATAAAGCATGCTTGAGTGCTTATGAACCACTGAACGTGTCGACAGAAATGACATACCTGCAGCGTCCTCATCTGGGTTGCTATCTTCCTCGGGAAACCGATGGCGCTTTCCTGTCGACACTTGGACTGTGGGGCCTTTGCCAACAGATCCCACTAGCAGTGTCATGCAAGCGCCTTAGGTGAGTATTCTGACTATGTGAAATATCAGTCGCTACGATCTTACTCACCTAAGGCGCTGCTGCCGCTGAGCTCTGCAGCGTTCACATTTGCTTTCCCCCACTTCCGGTAGATGCTCTCTGGAATGGCCTGGCGTGTTGCTTATATAACATGAGCATCGGATTGGACAAAGTAAGTGGAATTGACATACCAATGAAGATCGTGCACTGTCGCCAGCCAGACTTATTGGTGCCCTTATTGAAGTTGAAGAGGCTCCCATCTGGGACCCTGGAGAGGCCCTTCAAGGTCGCACGAGAACGTGTACATAGGACCCAAGGAGGAAGAAGCCGGCCAACTTCAATGGTCGACGTGGCATCAGACTCATCTGCACAGACAGCCATGAGACCATCCAAGTAGCGAAATAGAAGTGGGAGGTTCTCCCGTAAGACGTTCTCCACTTGTGTGAAGTCCCAACTCTCTCCGAACTCGATGCCAGAATCTGGTTTCAGCACTGCCAGACCTACTTCCTCTTTCTCCTGCTGCTCAGTTCGGCTTGGGACATGGCTGTCCTGTAGTTGGTAGTGGATATCACCTCACACCTTTCAGTCATGTTCCAACGTAAGTAGCGTAGCACCGAGATGTACAAAACATCGCAAATAGCGTGTCAGCGGATTGCCGGCCGAGGGAAATTATTAGGAGTCAGCCAGCCATGCATCTGGCGTGCCGGCCGAGGTAAAGTGAGCAAAAGGTATAAATGCAACTACGGATGAGCCAAGGGCGTGAGCATCGTGTCGGCCCGTGCATAGTGACCATACTTATTTCACGAGGCGGCCAGTGGTTGCCGGCCGAGGTAAAATGAGGAAACTATAAATGCAACTACGGATGAGCCAATGGCGTAGACATCGTGTCGGCCCGTGGGTGGTGATCATACCTATCTTACGAGGTGGCCAGTGATTGCCAGCCAAGGTAAAATGAGGAAACTATAAATGCAACTACGGATGAGCCAAGAGTGTGGACGTCGTGTCGGCCGGCGCATAGTGACTATACCTGTTTCACAAGGCGGCCAGTGAGGGGCTGTGAGGGTGACAATCAAGTGGGCCGAGGCTGCAATCAGCGCAAAGGCCAACATGGTCCTTATGAGTGGGCCAGCCATGTGGATAGCGTGCCGGCCGAGGGACGGTGGGCAGAAGCTGTAAATGCAACTACATATCGGCCAAGGATCTATGGTGCGTGTGGGCCCATGGATAGGCATTATACTTATTTTATGGGGTGGCCAGTGAACAGTGTGAGAGTGGATTGCCGGCCGACGGAGGCATGTGCGGGGCGGCCAGTAATGTAGCCAGCGTGCTGGCCGAGGGATCCTTGGCAGAACCTGTAAATGCAACTACGGGTGAGCCAAGAGCGTAGGGGCGTGTCGGCCGGCGCCTAGAAGGTATACCTATGATACGAGCCGGCCAGTGGCCAACTATAAATGAGAGTATCAAATAGGCCGAGACCCTATTCAACGCAGGTGCACAGGTATCCTGAGCTGGACCTGTAACTGTACTTCATGCATGTATAGGCCAGTCAGGTAGACGTCAAGCTGAGCAAACCATGCAGGGTACAGCCCACCCCGGTGGCCTGACATACAGCGACATGCATACAGCGACATGACAAGTGAACCGGCGGGGTGGTAGGGGTCCTCGGTGACTGAACTTAAACTGGATCCAAGTAGTGCTCTGGGGTGGGCCATCTGCCAGCCAGCAATGGTAGTAAGATAACCATCCCCTTATGGTGGTGTCATATTACCTGAGTGAGTGGCACGGGTGGCCCGGGAGAGATGTAGTTTTTCCAGAAATGCAATAAGGATTGTGCAAGGTGGCCAACTTTAAATGTGACTGTTGGCCGATGTTCTACTGGCGTATCGCAGATTGCATGCTGGCCTGCGGGCCGATCGAGTCCCAGCGCATGCGTCTGCGTGCCGGCCGGCCCGTATGTCAGGCATGGGCCGCCGCCTTAATCATTGTATGAAATAGTCGCTCGGCCGACGGGGTGAAATGGTATCGGCCGAGGGCCTACTGCCCTATCAGGTGAGGTATCGGCTAACGCCATAATTGTGTATGACCAAGAGGGTGGGCGTGTCTCATAGCATATTTGCCCACTACCCATGGGCATCTTCTCCCATGGCCTAGTGGCACTCGGTCCAACAGAGTACTGGAGTTTCTAATGGTATATTGGCCAAGTGTGGAGAGGCATCCTGGCCAATGAAATACTTATGATATGGGCCAGCAGAGTGGTTTGTACTTGGTCTGCCCCCCGAAGGAAATTCATCATGGAGACATTCAGGATGTTGGTGAAATTACCAACTGGTGATGACCTCGGAGAAGGCAAGTAGCCTGCAGTTAAACTCCAGAGCTGAGGGGTGCATTGGGGGTACTTGCCGGTGCTCCCAATTCCCGCACTCCCCTGAAATTTGAAAAGTGAAAAACAGCTTTTGGACATTTGGGACAAGACTACCGGATATAACACGCTCGGCCGAGGCTCCGTTGGCGTATGTGCTCGGCGCCTCGGCCGCCGGGAAATTATAAGCGGCTCGGCCGACCGCAGACTGTCGAATGGGCCAACAGGATTCTGGCATATGCAATAGCGCGTCGGCCGAGGGCCTGTAGTCGTATCGGCCGCCAGCAATTGGCGTACATGTTGTGGTATCGGCCGACCCTCCAGACAGGTATAGGCCGAGACAATCTCAGGCTTCGCCGTGACGTATTGGCCAAGAAAGCTTCTGTTATCCTCCGACGGATACCTGGCATATCGGCCATCTGACTACAACGTCCCTTGAGTCGGGAGCGGGCAATGCATCCCAGACCATGGGAGCCACTCACCCTATTATTCACTCATATCCCCCAGGAGCATTCTGACATTTACAATGATCCATTATAAGTTACAAACTGTTAGCTTCCAACCATCTTTCCCTTAAATCCCTTTTGTGCCTCCTCCTTGAAACGTCCCCACAAATTCACCTGTTTCTCCGCGTATGCTCTCTGCCCACTCCTCTGACTCTGAGTGGCCCAGCGCTTCCACTCTTGCTCTTGGTGTGAGAACCACCGAACAACCCAATCCATCTCATGCCTGACAATTTCTAGCTCTTCTTCCCACCGAAGGTACCTTGCCTTAGCCTTTAGCCAGTTCACCCTGTAAACTGTTTGCACCGACGATGTCAGAGCAATAAATGCACGGTGGGAGAGAACGCACATTCATTCATCCAGGCGTCACTTTGATCTCCATTTTGCTGACCCATTATCCAGAACCATGCCATCTTATCACTTCCCTGCCCGTACCGGTTCTCCTCCGTCACGTCCTGATTGACACTAAGGTCAGCAACGGTTATCTCCCTGTACTTCCCGATGATTGTCTCATCTCTGGATAACCGACGAATCGCCTTTCTTGCACGTTGGTAGCTTCTTATATGCTTGTTCATTTTGGCATTGACCTGTTCGATCAGCTTCTTTGATCGTGTGCCCGTGAAGACTGAGTCAGCTGATCGCAAAGTCTTTCGATAGAGGACTGCCTTTCGCCCTAAAGCCATGCGGAGGCCCTCAAGGGAGTCGTTTGCCTGCCCAACACGGAGCTGGAGTTCATCCTGCTGAAGTTTCTCCAGACCAAGCTCTTGAGCTCGCTCGAGATCCATGGAAGATGGCATCCAAATCCCCATCGACTCAGCGGCTTCGGTCTCGTCGAGTTCTTCCACCTCCTCACCATCCACCATGAACTCTACATCCCCCTCATGCTGAGTGAAGATTTGATCGTCAGCTGGAGCCTCTGCTGCAGTCCCATGATCCACCCCCTCTGTCACAGTGTCTGCTGTCTGGTGGAATTTTATCAGCCTAGCCAGTAGCCGCTGTCGCTTCTCTTCGACTTCGACCTTCTGGGAAGTCGTGGCATCGGAAGGAAGTTTCCGTAATTCAGCTCGGAGGCTGTCTCTACAAGGGCAAGATGTGTCAGAAACCTTGAGGTAATGGGGTTATAAGTCACACTCTTTACATACTGTGCATTTTCCAAATTAATACCGCTTACCAGCCAGGCAATAGACCCGGTCTGGCCACCATTCTCGGACTCGGTGCCTGTCAGAGTTAAGCGGATCTCGGCCATAGTGGGCGCTAGCGTGACAAATTTAGCTTTGTCGTTCCAAAACCAAAAAAAGCACTGACCCCTGTCGAATCGCAGCTGATAGACGTCCAAAGCATCACCCCTCTGTTCTGCTGCTTGTTTCTCGTCTAAGGCCCATTTTGCCACGTCACTGGGGCTCAGTGACGAAGTCAGGAGCAGGTAAGGCTCCTTGGTTTCATCCAGACCCTTGATGGCCCGGCTATATTTTTTAAGGAGGGTCTTCACTGTGGATTGCGACTTAGCAAGGAGAATGGGAGATTGTGAAGGGGACTCACCAATACCAACCAGTTTCTTCCAGTTTGAGTCTCGCATATGGTCATCGTATACCTCTCTCCTATGGGCCTGGCTCATTGACCTGGCGGTGGGTGAAATCTTGTTGAAGGGGGCCCACAAAGTCTCCAGAATCTCCCCATCAATTTGTCCAGCCCCTTCAATGAAGTTCAGGCTGAATCTGGCGAAGCACTGGAGCTTGTGGGCACTCAGATGGAATTTACCAACCGCTGCAAAAATGGCCATTTTCTCAGGAACTGAGAGATATGGGCTTTGAGCAACTCGGTCTAGGAAGTGAATGATCCACTGGCAGCTAACATCATAGATGATGAGCGCTTTTGTAATGCCTTCCGAGCGGAATTTCAGGGCATTACAGATTGAGTAGTCAATATTCATCTGCCTGTTTATAAGTCGTCAGCAACCCGGTAATATTCAGTCCCACAGACAAAGTCAGCATACCGTTCACCCTTTTGAAAATCCACTACAGTCCCAGGAACAAAGCAACCATGACGGGCACATGCAGTAGCACCCACTCCAGTTGCCCGGAGGTTTTTACGATTGCAGTTGGCAGCATTGACAGCTCGGTGATTATGACAGGAAGATTTCTAGCAATATGTGAGAACGATCATCCAGCCAGTGCACTATGACAGGCTCACCTCCTTCGATTCAACTGATGCCTTCATATGGACCGCATATGGACCCTCTGCCACCATATACCCCTCCCCATCAGTAAGAGACACATCATCCTCTGGCCGCTTCATTTTCATGTGCTGAGCACTGAAATTACCATCTACAACAAAACGAGGCATAACCAGCCAACTGGGGAGAAGAAATATCAGCATACTGAAATGGAGAGGGAGCAGGGGAAACAGCATCATATGCACCGGCTGACACGCGGGGCGCGGTCTCTGCCAACTGACTCAGCTATAACGCAGGCTACGGGCCTCTAGCCAGCGCCCTGGTGGCAGCCCTAGCCGGCGCCCCGGCCGGCCTTCAAAAGCCATTGGCTTGAAGGCCTCGGCCGACGTGTTAACTACATAATGGGCCGACATGAATCTCCCAAGCACACTGGGTATGGATACCCCGGCCGGACCGCTGGCCACAATGCCAACAAGGGTACTGGCCGATCCGCTTTTGATGGGTGCTGGCCAAGGCCAACTCAACCAAGGCAATCTCGGCCGACACTACCATCACTCGGCCGACGTCCCCTTCACGGGGTGGCCGCCACGCCTGCCACGAGGCGACTAGTCGCGACGGCCGAGGGACGAGATCAATGTCATGGACATGCCAGGGAGCCAGCCGGCCGGCTGAGGCGTGCACCACGTCCCATGGACCATACTTGAAAGTATTGCATCTAGCGAAAAAACAAAGCCACAGCTGACCTTTTGTAAATGTCCACCCAGTTTCCAGGTAGATTGACCCCTGGTTGAGGGCAAGCGGGGCAAAACAGCGATAGACCACCTGGACCGGGAATGCTACCCACATTATGACCATACCCAAAGCGTTTTCGGTTTTGAAGGTCTCGCCACATTCTGGACACCCGCATGAGCTCCCTGTAACGATCCTAGCACCAGAATCAGCTTGAACCACAGCAGCCTCGGATGGGTCTTACAGGCACCATATGAGGGAACGAATTACTGGTCAAGCGCTTTAGCTTCTCGAAGAAGCCCATTGCTGATGTTTTGCACTCGAGGGCATCAATTAAAAAATGGTCAAGGACCTCAAAGGTGAAGGCAGTCTTGGGGCGTACAACACTGGATGGAAAGAGTCCTGCCCTTAATAACTGATGATCTCGCTTGACCTTGAGGTGTGAGCAGCAACACCAGGCGACACAGTGGGTGAAGATGCCTGTGCTGTGCACCAAGACCAATTTGGTCTCCCCCGGGGTTTCTGAAACCATCTCCACCACAGGGTCTCCCTGATCATCCTCATCTCCCATATCCACCCAACCACCCATCTCCGATTGATAGCCGTTGGGACAAACCCCACCTCCATGCCCCAGATGCCAAACAAATCCCTGGTCAAACAGTGAGGTGTCCTCGAAATATTCCCCATTCCATGACTGGATCTTGTGAAAGGGGAGGCGTGCATGTGCCTTTACGATGCATGGACTACACCATGAATGGATGCCAGAGCAGGTTGTGCACCGGAGTGGCCCATCATCTTTGCCACACAGCTCGCACTTGGTTTGTTCTGGACAAGATTCCCGGTCCAACAGTTCGGCAAGATAGTCGTCCCGGACAGGGAGCCATTCCCTCAAAAAATCATTTTGCGTCTTTCAAAAGTCAGCTTCCCCCCTCAGACACTGACTGCTGATGAGCTTACTTTGGTTTTTCGTCGGGTCTTGTTGAGCTGCTCCTCATATCCAGCCTGGAAATCTCCCAGCTCCTCACGGGACAAGTCAACGCTCTGTGGCTCCTGGACAATGGTACTGGTAGCCGGGACCACTCTGGATCGCTTTCTACGAGGTTGGTAGGCATCAGAACCATCAGAGTCTAAATCCTCCGGTTGGGCGATGGTTGTTTTTTTCCCCCTTCGAGTTGTTGTCTCTTCAAAGGTATATATGTTGTCTATAGATCGTTGACTGGACAGTGTCTTCTTGTTTTTCTTCTTAGGTTTCACAGGGTGGCAGGATATGCGCCTAGATCCCCTTGACATTGTGCAACAAAGAAGAGAGAGGGAGGGGGGAGAAACGCCCCCAAGAGTGCTCATTCATCCCCCACTGACCGCCTATATTCAGGGGAGCTAGCGCATATTTAGCTTTAGATTCACCAAACCCGATTTGAAGCAAGTTCAACAGGAGATATTTCTACCGAACTGCTTTTCCCCCTTTTCCTAATCCCTATCTTTTTCCCAACATCCCCAAATAAGAACAGAGCTCTGGGAGTACAGGCCGTCGAACCCCCAATCTATTGAGGACGCTGTCCCTCATAAAATGCGCCAGACAGTACCTCTCTCCCCCAGGCCAGCTCGAAACCTCATGGAGAAGTACCTTGCCTGTCAAGGCTACCACCGTCCCTGGCCCATAGGACAGCTCTGCATCAAGATCCGGTATCTTGAGCACAGCTAAATGCTTTTGTCCCAGACTGACTAGGAGATCATAGAAGGAAGCCGCGCCACCTGAATCCCGATGGGCAGGGGTATCTCGGTTAACGATCACCTCCAATCCTGAAAATACCGATGGCCAAGGAGCCGATTTAGCCAAGGGAAGGTGTTTCGGGAGCTTTGACATTGCTGATGTTCCGGCCGAATAGAGCCCAGGATGGATTAAGGCAGTAATTCCATTGAGCAGTTGCTCGCTGTCAGCCATCCGGAGCAGCCACAACTGCCCTTCGGAAGTTTTCAGATCTGCTGACTGAACGAGTTCGTCCTCCAGTCGCTTCGAGAAAATGTTCATCCTCTGCAGCAACAAATAATATTTGACAGTAGCTTTAGCTTACCTCATGGCACTGCATGAAATATGCCGGGGAAAAGGTGAGTTTTCCAGCGCCAAATTCCCCCCCATTTTCTGGGACCCTGAACGACTGTGAGCGCCAGGGCGTTGATTCTCCCCGAGCCTCCGACTTTTCGGCTCTCTGACGGCTAGCATCCACCCGCTTGCGAAGCTGGCTGGTGATTTGATTCATCCGCTGCTGTTGGGACGCGTCAAGGACAGCTAAATCTCAAAAAAATACAATGAGTTGGTACGAAATCACTCACCACCCGGGCCTTGCACAAGATGTCGGGTAAATGCCAGAGTAATATACGGCTGTATTGGTCAATTAAGGTTGTGGGTTCATCGACTTCCCCAAATTTTAGCTTTCCAAAATAAGATGAGAGCTTGCGGTCCTCCGCAGAGAGGGTGCCATCGTCTCGAACTCGGGAGTTCTTAACTCGATCAGCATACCTCTCTACATCCCATGTGGTTTGGTCTGTCTGACAATCAGCGAGCATTCTGACAAAGATCGAAGCAAGGAGCGAACAGCTGTTGGTGATAGCGCTGGCTACCGTGAGGGCAACTCGGGCAATTTCTTCTTCCGTCACCGCCGTGCTCAATCCATCCCCTTCTACTGACTCCGAGGTGTCCATCTTGTTCTTGAGGCCTGAGAGAGTGCTCCATAAGCGGGCACTAGAATATTCCATCAGAAACAAAAGGTTGATAGCAACAAAGACCATATACTTGACGTTGCGAAGCGCTCGGGGTTGGGCAACATCCCCGGTTTCATTGAGAATCATTGTGAAGCAATGGTCATCAAGGACTTTCTGGAGCTGGCGCCGCATGTTCTCTACGAGAGACTGAGAAGCGGACATGGTGGGGTATCCACAGCCGACTTGAATGCCACCCTGGAACTTAACCAAAAACAATAAGAAGCCGCCTCATCAGCCGCCATCAATTGCATCAGTGGGCGTTCAGAGGGCCAGTTGGGGAAATCAGTCGCCCCCTTGAACTGTAACTGCCATGAGGCTTAGGGCATAAAGAGTAATATTGATTTAGGTACAGACTCTTGCTCGGCAGAGGGCCCCCTGGCATGGAATTTATCCTGAGCAGGCCGTGTCAAAAACAGTGTTGCCGAGACAGGTTCCTACATTACTATAACCACATTGAGCATGCTGGATGACCAAATTTAGGACCCCCTGCACCAAGCCTATCGCCGGCTGATTGACTGCATTACTATGACCACATTGAGCATGCTGCATAACCAAATTAGGACCTCATGCACCAAGCCTATGATCGGCTGATTGACGATCTCATAATTCCTCCCCCGGCGTCAGTCGTTCTGCCCACTCATCCTCTGCTGATCGGACATCCCTCCTAAAGGGGTAATGGGTGTGTCATAGGATTGGGGCGGGGGTGGGATTCGTACTCGACGCAGGGACCGGGGTAGTACTAGTGGTGGAGGGTGG
>MU266634.1:0-14139 GCA_021014945.1 Leucogyrophana mollusca | reverse complement strand
CGTTGATGGAAGGATATACATTGGATATAACTGGTGGGGGGTGGTGTCGTCTAAGGGGTAGCGCTGGCCATAGGACGGGTCGATTCGCCACTCTGGTAAGTGCCCCCACTGGTTTATGGCACCACCTTCACTCTGGAGATTATTAGAAGCAGCGCATCGATTCATGAGGCATAGCTCAAGTAGGTCTAAAGGGGAACATTACTCCCTGTACCCGTTTGTCTGAGCATGACGGAATGTAGTCGTTCACTGGGTCATAATTTCGGATGGACGGATTTAACTGAGCATGACGTCATGACGTCTTTCATTCGGACATAGATCGGCTGTGACAATTGGGGGCGTAGCTTCGCCTATACAAACGCATGATAGTGAGACTTGTAAGTAAACTAAGTTACTTGGTTGGCAAGGCATCAAAATCTATAGTAAAAATCTACAGTAATCACCTTCAGAAGATACAGTACCAGTGTGAGGGGGCCCTCCTCACGCTGGCACTGCACCTAAATCCAGTGATGCTACAGTACAGAAACATAGCAAACAAGTGAAAAAGAAAAGGGAAAGGAGCCGGTGCACGGTGAATGCTGTTGAAAGGTGAGTACTTGAACCCCAAATGAGCAACGGGCTCACCTTTGGATGCTCAAAAGCGTACTTGGAGTAGTGGTGGCGTTTGATCGAATGCTGCAAGGAAAACACCAGCAAGGTGGCCGCGCATAAGGGACTCACTTGCCTTGGGTTGTTGAAATGACGAGAAAGCCCATAACTAAGTACCCAAACAAATATACCTGTAGACGACGAATCAGATGTGTCACTAGAATGAGAGGGGCTTACGCAGGGAGCATTATTCTGGACAACGGACGGGATACTCAGTGAAGAGCGTACGTTGGCGAAGGGGTGTGCCGTTGCACCCCTCCATTCGCTCACGCAGAAAGATCTACCAAGATCTACCATGGCCAAGTCATGCGCAGCGAAGGGGCACGCCGTTGCGCACCTCCATTCACCAACACACAACAGGGATGCTTGGAGAAGGGGGACGCCGTTGCGCCCCTCCATTCCCCGACGCAAAGCCATGCGCAGCGAAGGGGCACGCCGTTGCGCACCTCCATTCGCCAACGCACAACAGGGATGCACGACGAAGGGGCACGCCGTTGCGCACCTCCATTCGCCAATGCAACGATGCATGGCGAAGGGGCGCACCGTTGTGCACCTCCATTCGCCAAGGCAACGGTGGCACGACGAAGGGGCGCACCGTTGTGCGCCTCCATTCGCCAATGCCAAAAAGGATCCCCCAGAGCCCAAAATAAACAATATCACCCTGGAAAAGAACATAAGAAGTATTGAAAAAAATAATATAAAAACTTACTTTAAGAGCGAGCGCTGCAAGCTGGCTGTCAACGCTTGCAGCTGCAGTCTGCAAGTGTTGACAGCGAAGCAAGCGAGGCGCCCGCGACCAGCCGACGTGCTTGACGTGTCGGCTGGTCAGCGAATCTTGAGGTGGTGGTGGTAAGTGACAAAGAGAAAAGCGGCGTGGGACGAATATATGAAGTGTTTGGCCGTATTTGGCCATTCGGCATTGACTGCCGGGTGGCACAACCTGTGGCGTGCTTGGTTGGTGTGGGGGCGTTTATATTTGGCTATATTTGTCCAGACGGCATTGCCTGCCGGGTGGCTGAATTTGTGGCTTGCCTGGCAAACGTGGCGGCTCTGGGCTGTGGCGCATGTGGCGCGTATTCTGAGCTCCGCTCAGAAGACTTGTGCAACAAAACTTTGCATTCTCGCTGCCCACCACCCAGCCCATCGGCCAACCCGTCCCATCCACCTCCCTTGGCCCACCCTCACCATCCCCTTACTCTCGCCTACCCTCGCTTACTCTTGCTTACTCTCGCTCTCCCGCCCACCATGGCTCGTACCAAAAACACGGCGAGGAAGGTCACCGGTGGCTCGGCAACGCGCAAGGTACGCCAGACAGACGTCGCATCGTCCGCGCCGATGGAGTCCCTTCGACGTTCTGTGAAGCGCCCCCGCCCTCGTTCGTCGACACCCCTTCCGACTGCCGTCTCTGTAGTGGCTGGTAAGCCCGCAGCAACTAGTGAGGTGAGGGAGCTCCGCTGGCAGCGCGATCAGGATGGCAACAAGGTGAGTTCAACTTAACTGATCGATATCCCGACGATGGCCGCTGATTAGCACCCAGTGGTGCTATATGTGCCAGGACGGCGGCCATCTGCTATTTCGTTGCGACAACTGCCCGCGCGTCGTGTGCTCACGGTGCATCGAAGTCCCCGAGGCCATCACGTCGACAAGGGGCGGGCAGGATTCGATGTTCGAGTGCCCTACGTGCCACATAGCTCGCGTGCGTCGCGAGGAGGTCGCTGGCCCTTATACCGTGAGTTTTTTTTTTTTTTTTGGTCTGTTATCCTTACTTGACGTATGCACATCCACAGGCTTTCTACACGCCCAATGAAAATGGTCAGTACGGTCAACCCCTGTTGACGTCGATGCCTATCACGATTCCGGGCGCGTTCTCGCTCGGCAGCGGCGCCAAGGTCGACTCGCGTAGCCTTTGCATCGTTCACTTCGTTTGCAAAGGGCAGAACGTCAACGGGGGTCCCGCGCGTATGGCCAAGACGTATCTCGAAGGCTACATCGGGGACGACAGTCTCGTCTACGTGGAGGTGGAGTTTGACTTGACGCTCGATGAGGGTGAGAGAGACTTCGTAGAGTATAAGATGAAGTTGGCAAATTATCTGGTCGACGAGAAATACGCACGTTTAATGATCTTTGTGACTACGCATTCTGACGATACATCCGGCGATCTCTTCGTAGGGCCCAAATGCTGCTTCGAGGTGGGCATGGTACGTCGACTCCTGGCAGACTTTTTTATCATTACTCACCGTGACTTCCCCGCAGTGGATGGACACATTCTTTGGTGGCCCTATGGCCCCCGTTGTTCAAGGCGCAACCGTGTTTCTACTGGCTTGTGGCACAGTCGTTACATTGCCGGACCCCTTCATCGCCGTGCAGAAGAAGGTTACGGAGTGAGTTCAAGCTCCATCCATAATTCATTTCCTAGTCAACTAATTTTTTATAGATATCGTTTCTCCTCCTTGTGGGCCTTTGGTGCTCCGGGCCTCCACCCAAACGCTGTGGTTCCCTTCGTCGTCGCCTTTTGCCAGCGTGTCGTTGTCGAAGGCGCTCAGCCTCTCAAGATCATCGCTAAGCTCCTCGCGGCATCGAGCCGCCTTAATCTGCACTCTGACGTACTCCATATTTCCCCCGCTACCAGTTCGCTCCACCATGCCGAGGTCCATCGCTACGTCTGGAGCCACAAGACCATCCGCCCCTGGGGTTCTAGCCTGCCAGTCCAGTGCCCTAAATGCAAATGTCTCAAGTCTTGGTCGTCGCCTACGCGCCAAGATAACGCGTATATCTTCACGTGCGCGTCAGGCGTTGGAGAATGCCAGCGCAAGCCTTCGCGCCAACGTTTTGAATCCCGCGGCGTGTATCGGTTTGTGGAGGTAGGGGCGTCATCAGACGGGAAATGGATTGAGTATACGTCCTAGCTTGTCCGCCATCTGCCTTGCTTTCATTGTTTTTTTTACATGTTTTTTACGATTTTAATGACGGTTTGAATGATATATCAGCGAACGTTTACTGACTACCTTAGGGGGGCCACTTGGGTAGCGTGCAGGGCGCAACCATTTTGTGCTTGCGCGCCGGCCGGGACGCCAGCCACGTGACAGTGCATGCAGGCCGGCCAGCGCTTGTCATTTATAATTAAGTCGGTGGGCCGACGCGCTGGTGACGTAGCTGCCCCACACGTGAGTCACCCCCGTGGACAGCGTGCCGGCCAAGGGTAACATTGTCTTATGTTTGGGGACCGGCCGGCCCGTGCGTGGCAGGTGTCCAGCGCAGGCTGGCCGAACACTTGAGCTATGATTAAGCCCGAGGGCCGATACGCCGCGAGCGGCATGTGCAAGGCACCCCGGCCAGCAAACTAAGTGAATGTGCCGCTTATATCACCAAAGCAGTGAAGTTTAAATCGTCTACATCACGTGACCGTGTTGATTATTTTTGTTGATTGCTGCTTATTCGGCCGACAGGTTACTTTGTCGTATTCTACGTCCTAGCTGATTCACTCCCCCGCTTACTGCTATCCAAATGGCTGATTGGTCTGTCGTCTTCGCCCCGATCCTGGAGAAATTCAAAGAGGAGTATGTCGAGGCCGATTTCGACGAGCGACAGGAGATTTTAAAGACTTTGAAAGACGAGATATCGTCTGACCCCAGGTATAGTGAGCCGTCTTTGGGTTTGCCAACGGCTGGGATCCGAGAGGTAAGCCTTTCTATTTGACGCTGTCAGGTCTACTTATAACAGTGTACACTAAGGCAATCAGGATCTATTATCGGGATTCGCTGACGAAGGAAGATCGCGTGAAAGACGAGGCCAAATCAAAAGCCAGGCGCGCAGCAAAAGCAAAGGCGGAGGCGGCGGCGGCCAAAGCTGCGAAGGCCGCGGCACCCAAGGACTCTGAGACCTACGCGAAGGCCTTCAAGCTGAATGACGTCGTCAGGCGGATATTCAAACAGCAATTGATCAAGTACGATGCTGACCAAGGCCGCGACCGTAAGGACAGGAGCCAGATTGGCCAGTACACCAAGAATGTTGCAAGCTGGATCAGGGAGGTCATGACCGAAAGCCAGAGGAAACTGGCTGAAAAGACGTTAGAGGAGTGGAACCGAGATGGTGCCCCGGACGCCGAGAAAGCATTGTGAGTGTTCGATACCCTTTGATGCATACGTCAATCTAACCACTTGAAATTTGTTAGTGCCGCAGAGAAGAAACTCGGGAAGCGTCTAAATCAATTCGTCGGTGAGATGGAGCGGACCATGGGCGTCCATGTCATAGTCCTTGCGACGTATAGGAACACCAAAGGGGGAGTGGACTTTGGCAGGTACGTTTCTAAAGCGGTATTTTATTCAAACGCATCTCTGACACTTATTCTCAGCATTGAAACTCGGCCGAAAGCGCAGAGGAAGAAGTTCATGGAGCAAAATAAGGCCTGGAAGAAGGACACCGCTCGCGCCTTCTTGAAGTGGGCCCAGGGAGAGTTCCCCAACGCGGACTCTGAAGACTCCGGCGACAGCGATGACGACGTTCGAAAGGAGGTTGAATTGGAGCTGAATGATGAAGGGTTTCCGATATTGCCCCCTCGCGGCGACATGGACTTGGAAGAGTCGAAGGCCATCATCAGAAAATTTTGTCAGAAGGCCTACGGTAAATGCGTTTTTGCCAGCTTTTGTTTTAACCGCTTACATTTTTTTAGAACATTATACTAATAACAAGCGGGTCAAGGTTCCGTGGTCGGCGATTCAAGCAGACAGCGGCAAGTTTATCGATGACTTATCGCTCCCCGAAGACACCGTCCTCCGCGACCCCTCGAAACTCCAACAGTCGGAGGTGAAGGCTATTTGGAGGTTTTGGAGAGGGCGCCAGAAAAACGGGCAGCTGCCCATCGTCTACATCGGTTGCGGTAAAAATCATATGCGGGAGCAGGCGCCGAAGAGGAGTCGGAAGGGGAAGGGAAAGTGGGTCGATGTCACAGACAGTGAGGCCGAGGAGTCGGATGACGAGGGCGGCGACTTCGAGCTAGGAGATGCGGACGACGACAGCGGGGAACAGGAGCCAAAGGTGACCAGCCGGAAGGCGAAGGGAAAAGAGCCGTCCCGAAAGCCCGCCGAGAAGAAGCGTCGTCGGTCTGAGTCAAAGGGGTACTTTGACGAGGAGAGCACCAGCGAGGATGACGAGGAAGTGGCCAGGAGGAAGAAGAAGAAGGCGTCCAAGGGCCCGGTAAAAACTGGGAAGAAAAGGTCGAGGAGGGTGGAAGAGACAGATGAGGGTATGGAGGTGGATGAGCTGGACGACGATGACGACATCCAGAGGCCGAGTACGTCGGCAAGGGGAGCGATGAGGATTGCGAAGAAAGGAGCGAGGAAGGCAGCGAAGAGGGCGCGAGACTCAGATGGGGAGGACGAGGATAAGGCTGATGATGTTGAGGCGAGGAGACCGAGTACCTCGACAATGGGAACGACGAGTCCCGTCTCGGGTTCGGGCAGGCCAACACCCTTGATCCTCCCTGGCTCCCCAGCGTCCGTGGGGCCGAAGGCCACGACGTCGAGTCAGTGGGAATTTGTTCGAGGTCTGTCGAAGGTTAGCAACTTCCAGACCCTGATAAAGGTCGTCCTGGCCATGCCCCTGAAGGTTAGCATTCATTTTTTCGCGTGTTTACTCATAATGACATTGCTTCATAGCCGGAGCCCTGGGAGCCTGTGTCAGTGCCCTGGTGGGGAAGTTGGACTGCCAAGCGCGTGCACGTCCCAGGTGTTGTTCACACCCCTGCCGGTTTCCAAGAGGCCGTCCAAAAGCTGTCAGAATTCAAGTTTACATCGCGTCTGGCTGGACAGCGAGTTTGTCTTGCTATGGGCTTGCTCTTGCGGGACCTCAGGGCTGTGATCGAATCGGGCGAACCTGACGTCGAGGCACCAGATCCAATAATTGCGGAATCGTCCCTCTCCACCCAGCATATTGACGTGCTCATGGACGCCATCAGGGCGCTTGTGTCTCGTGGGCGGGAAATTCTTGGCGAGTCCAACATCATGGTGAGCGACTGGGATCCAGAGGCAGGGGACAGGCAGGGCGAGGACGAGGAGGGTGGAGGGGGTGACCAGGCGGGTGGTGCAACCCCCAGTGGCGAGGGAAATAGCCGTAATGTGGGAGATGGGGGGAATGCTGTGGAAGATAACCAGCACCCAGAAGAGGAAGTTGCGGTTGGGGGGGCAGAGAGAAAGCAGGTAGAGGAGGGGGGGGGGGGGGGGGGGGGGGGGGAGGGGGAGAAACAGATGGCCGAGGCGGAGAGACAGCGGGCGGAGAGAGAGGAAAGGCAGCGGGTAGAGGAGGAGAGACAGAGAGAGGAGGTGGAGAGACTCCGGGTGGAGGGAGAGGAAAGGCAGCGGGTGGAGGAGGAGAGAGAGAGACAGAGGGAGGAGGTGGAGAGACAGCGGGTGGAGGAGGAGAGACAGAGGGAGGAGGCGGAGAGACAGCGGGTGGAGGGAGAGGAAAGGCTGCGAGTGGAGGAGGAGAGACGGAGGGAGGAGGAGAGACAGCGGGCAGAGGAAGAGGAACAGCAGCGGGCGGAGGAGGAGAGAAGGCTGGCTGAGGTCGAAGAGAAGGGGAAGGGAACTGAGGCCAGCGATAAGGGGAAGAGAAAAAGAGAAGAGAATCAGGATGAGCAGGAGGGCGAGGGCGACGGTGAGGGTGAGGGGGTGGGATCCGAGTCCAACGAAGAGGACCAGTTAGCAGGCGACGACGACAATCAGGCAGTCCCTCCAGGACGTAACAACAGCAAGCCCAAGGGATCCAGCTCAGCCAGGAGCTCTAGAAAGCCCAGATCCACCGCCATCGACTCGGAGTCTCCATCTCGCAACACTAGAGCGCAGACATCTCGACCTGAACGCCAAAGGAAAAAGACTGCAAAGGGGGAGGCCTTTGCCGAAACCCTTGGACGCAAAAAATAAGTTGGTTTTGTTGTAGCATCATAATCATCATGTATGAATTACTAGTATAATTTTAACAAGCTCTGACTGCATCCATGTACCATGAGTAAGTATGTGGGTTAGTTGCAGTGTCAAATGGCCGGTCGGCCAGTACGTCTAGCACGTAGGTATTTGATGAAAGAGAATGCATCGGCCGATCAATTAATAGGTGCTTGGCCCATGTGCTACTTACAACCGGTAAATGAGTATGCATTGCGTCGGCCGGTGGCTGCTTGTTTGACATTGCCGGCCGACACGTGATAGCGTCCTCGGCCCACTCACTAGCTGTGATAACCATGTGGTTTCCATTGGGTCAGCTGCATCATTCTCCACTTAGCTGGCCCATTCGAGTTGTTCTCTTACCGGCCGGTACCCTAGAAGGCCCTCGGCCCACACACAAGCTACCATGATGGCTGAAAGCTTTTTAGATCGGCTGGGACGCTCCTCAAGTTACTGGCCTGTGTGAAGGCAGCCGGCCGATACGTATACCTGGCCTCGGCCGACGCGCGTTCTACAATAGGCCATTGGAGGTCCCCTGGGTCGGCTGGGACGCCGCTCACGTTAGCAAACGTTGTGACCTACCCAGCCGGCCGAGACGACATCTACGCTGCTGGGGTGTTCGAGGCCAGTGTAAACTGGCCAACATGATACCCCTGTAGTCAAGCTCACACAGGGGATACAGGACACACACATTCCTGTCCCTATTGGCCAGACTGCAGGGCACAATATCGGCCGAAGTGAGAAGCACCCATCTTGGCTGGTACGTGCTGAGCCGAGAGTGGCAAATTGCATCAGCCTTTGCACTGATTGCGTTCTTGACCCATTCTTTTGTCACCCTTACAGTCCATCACTGGTGAACCTGTAAAATAGGTAATGATACTATTTATGGGCCGACACACTCTCAATGTCCTTAGCTGATACATAGTTTCATAACCTCGGCCGCCACGCTCCATGCATGATTAGCCTTATGAGAGCTCCGTCGGCCTGCGCGCTAACTTCGTCCTCGGCCCGTTCGACCGACACGCTCACAGCCCCTCACTGGCCGCCTCGTAGAATAAAGTATAGCTGCAACGCATGGGCCGGCACGACCCTTAGGCCCTTGGCTGATACGTAGCTGCATTGACAGCTTCTGCCCAGACTACCTCGGCCGCCACGCTATATGCATAATTGGCCCAGTCATAAATATTTCGCTGGCCCATACGCTAAGTGCGGCCTCGGCCCATTTGATTGTTACTCTCACAGTCCCTCACTGGCCGCCTCGTAAAATAAGTATAGTCACTATCTATGGGCCGACACGACTTCCAGGGCCTTGGCTGATACGTACTTGCATTTACAGCTTCCGCTCAATTTACCTCGGCCGGCACGCCAGATGCATGGCTGGCTGACTCCTAACAATTTCCCTCGGCCGGCAATCCGCTGATACGCTATTTGCGATGTTTTGTACATCTCGGTGCTACGCTACTTACGTTGGAAATGACTGAAGGGTCTGATCACCTTCGGTCTGGGTTGTTGTACTGGCCATCAGACATTGTGTTCATCTCATGCAATATTACAAGACATACCTTTGGATGGAGACCATCGGGCGAAACAACCACAGCACTGACCTTGAAGGTCTTTTCCTTTGTTAGTTTCGCTTTTTCCTGTTACAACGTAGAACAAATGTCATTGCAGACACTTCTCAAGTAGGTTTAAATACACAAACCTTCCCCTTCCCACTACCGCTCGACTTTGAGGAGCCGGCAGCTATTTGCGCTCTGTGCAGGCCTTGGTTTGTCTCTTCTCTTGCTGCAGCAATCGAGGCTGAATAAGACTTAATGCCTGGTTTATCTCCGGTGAGGCTTCGAAGGATTGCGGTGACGTCTGACTCTTCCTTTGGTGCTGGTGTATCATCAGCATGCAGGCTGCGCCCGTGGAGGCATTCTTGGCAGCGGATAGGGGGCTCTGCATCATCCGCCTCTCGATATTGTCGACATGGGCAGGTCTTCCCTGTGTCCTCGTCAATGGCAGCACATCTTCCAGGAGTCATGGTAGGGCAGGATTCAGTCCGTTCGGTGGGAGAGGTCCGGAACACAAGTCCATTGACACACCGAATAACCTTTTGACATCCTGTACAGGCTCACGCGAATTCCCGAAAAGCCCTTGACATTCACAAAGCGGCTTCATGCATAAACTGGAGACGGTTGAGTATATCTAACGCCTGGCACCATCGCACAGCCTTTGGCAGCCATTTGGTAATAGGCAGTCCTACTCTGAGCTCTTTCCCCCTCCTCCGACCCGATCGAATGACCTCCATTGAAGGGTATGAGTCATCATCCCACTCGTCTTGCAGTATCCCATATCCCATGGGAATCATGTCTCTCCGCACAACAGTGGCAAGGGCTGTCTTAAACGCCTGCTCGTACTGGTCATTGGGAAATGGGTTAGCATGCTTTGGAACAGACACAGGTTCATGATGGCTGTTTGCATCAGCTTCAAGGTGCGCAGCTTCTTCTCCCACGTTTTCAGTGTCTTCATCGTCTTCCTCTTCATCCGAAGCATGACCAGCACCTGTCTGTGCCGGATGTCTATGGATTTCTGGGCCGTGAACACCGAAGCGTTCATTGATAACGGTGGGATCAATGCCTGCACAGTCATCGTTGTATAGTCCATGTTGTGTTTGGCCCATGAACCGCATGTCCTGCGGTTTTTGGTCTCAGCACAAGCACCAAGTGTAAGATATAAGAATGACTCATACACATGGACTTCGATCATGCCCCTCTCCCGATATTGGGTGGGCATTCCACTCGTCTTGGAAAGATTTGCAGTCAGCATTGATTTCATTGAGGAAAAGGTGATGGAGCAGCCACAGGTGTGCTGCATTGTCACGCTCGAGATGGTGGAGGCGTTCAAGCCGATGGAAGAAAGCTCGCCAGCTACGTGCAAACTGAGAGCCTACCTCAACCCACAGGCGTTCTATCCGTGTGTTGTGAGTTGATCTAGAAAAATAGGTTAAATCAGTGAGCGTAAAAAATGGTCTGGCGTGAAAAGAAATGCATACGAGCCCCACATGAATGATGCTCGATTGGCACCTCGGGTGAGAATCATGTATACCGATACGTCTTTATTCTCTCCGCCTCTGTCTCCTCGCACTCGCGAAGGCAGACCATATTCTTTGACAGCATCCAGGAACACTTGAAGAACTGTGGAGGCACGATTATTGGTACTCGCACGCAATCCAGTCACCTTAAACCACCTTGTGAGCATGAGTTTGTTCAAACGAACTCAAAAACAACACTGCACCGTCCGACAATATCCATCCACAATCCCATGGATTACAATTCCCCACAATATGAGCTTGTGGTGCCCGTCCAAATGCCAGAGACTGTTTGGGCGTGTGACCTTATACTTTCGACGTCGAATAGCATTGCGTTGGCGAAGGACTTGCCCCAGCCTGTCAACCCGATGAATTGACCCTGTAACCCTTCTCTTCTGAACCCTTAGTCCATGTCGCCGGAGGAAGCCCACAAGATAGCGGATGCCAGATTCTGGTTTCGTTTGTCGGTAAGTTCGAACAAGGAGATCAAGATCGGCATCAGACAAAGCAGAAAACTGATAATCAACACCATAGCGTTTGAGATACATCCGGAGGGTGTGCCGGTGTATGTTCAGCAATTTTGATAATGCTGTGAGAGTGATTCTGCGCTTTGCGGACATGGCCTCTTGCAAGTAAGCCAGATTGACGACTTTGCGAGGGCGACCTGGCCGCCCTGTATGCTCGATATGAATTGGTTCCACGTTATGAATATTCCCTTGATCCCTAAAATCAAAAGTTGTCAGTGCTCATCCCTCTAGGCTTAAGATCAGCTCAGATAAAGAACTAACACTTCGTCATTGGTTTCCGCTGCCATTCGCAAAGTGACTATTAGTCGACCTACTTCCTCTGCCATAGAGTGCAGCCAGGCCATTGGCAACCCTTCATCCTCAGCGCTAGCTTCAAGTGCGAGTAGTATTGGGACAGCATCACTATGGAGCGTCTCGATGTGAAAATTCAGTCGAGGGGGATCAATGCCCCCTTGCCCTGCCCTGGTAGCATTTCGCATAAGGTCTGCGAGGATCCGATAAGCGTTAGAGACATTAGGAGACCATGCCAAGTTGTTGGGATGAACGGGAAGAGCAGGTATTTCAGCCATCCGTAATCCTTGCAGCAGTAGAGTTGTACGATACGATGTGACAAGCGGAGTTGGTTGGCTACAAAAACTCTACCTGCCATCCGCTCACGTCCGAGTCCGATTCCCAGTATCACCACCATGGAGTCCATTGCAGTAGTACAGAGAAGTGTGAGGCACTGGTACACAGATGGGTCTGTGATTGTGCAGGTAAGAACAGGGACAAAACATGAACCAGACAGGCCTAACACACCTGCAGGCCGGGAACACACTGTATAACATCCATCGAAGCATGATGATCCAGAAATCCAAAGTTTTCGCAGACATGTTCACCTTACCGACAGAAAATATTAAGGATGTTCAAGGAACACATGAGGAAAATCCCATAGTCCTACACGGTGACATTACGAGCGTGATGTTCGATGATTTGCTGGATTGGATCTATAAAATGTTTGTCTCTCTGTGCACTGCGAAAAAGACCATGGCTCACCTACTTGTCGAGCAGAGACTGGCATCCAATGATAACCCCCTCCTACCCAGAGCGCTTCCTTGTCAATATCTTGAAGCTGTCGACGATGTGGGACATCCAGAGTGGTCGACACTTTGCAATTGCCTGTCTGGATATGCTAAATTTGCATCCCGCACGGCAAATCGAGCTCAGCCGCATGTTTGGTATCGACGAATGGGTCTCACCCGCTTTCGGAGACCTTATCAAGCTCAATCTGACCACGTTGTCAGAGAATCACGAACGAATGATTGGCTTCAAGACGTATATTATCCTGGCCAAAGCAAAGGAGTTCGTGGAGCATGAGCGAAAGCTTATTGCCTCGATACCACCACCAATGGCCTTTGTCCAGCCCCTTGAATGCCAACAGCATAATGACTGTCGTGCTGCCTGGAGAGAACTCTGGTGGAAAAAGGTGGCAAAGGCAATGTTGCATCCGACAGTACCTATGTTATTAGAAGGGGCGGCCACCTATGTCGAGCACCTGACATTCGAAGGTATGGCTGATTGTTGCAAAGCTGAGATGATCGAGGTCATGAAACAAAAGAACGCTTTTGGAATTGTCGAAAAGGTTGTTGAAGAGGCCAGTGCAGCAGTACTAGTATACAATAACTCACTGTGCTAGGTATAGAGATCACTATATCTGTTACGGGGGTGGTCAAGTAGCAAAGGGGGGGAGTCATTCAAGAAGGGGCGGCATTTTCGAACAGGTCATCCGAAAAAGTGGGCGAGAAAAAACGCGGGCGTTTCAAAAGAAGGGCGGCATTTCGAAAAAAGGGCGGCAGTTCGAAAAAAGGGCGGGACACAAAATACGGGTGGTGGGGGTCGAAAAGGGTGTCACGGATGCAAGAGCGGGGCAGTTTATTTTTTGTACGGTTTGAACAGCATACTTGTAATGTTGTTTCAGCATCCGTGATCTTGCCCACGTATGTGTATTGGGTTGCGATGGATTCGAGGCACAATGCAGCCTTATCGTGATTTCGATCAAGGAGGAAAAGCTGTTTTGCAGCTGTGTATAGGCCAATTGATTCAGTGACATGGATCAGATCATCAGCGAGCAATCCGAGTGCAAAGACACAATCTGCTTTGCCATATGAGGGCGCCTGGGATAGGCGCGGCCGACGGACAGCTTTGAGAAAGCCAGAGAGGTTGGTGGAACGATTACCGTGAGGGAGACCCGAGATCACAGAATGCAGAGCAACGGGTCGTCGTTTGTGGCAATTAAGCTGGATGATGAAACGATAACAAGCACAGCAGACAACGGCCATATCTTTGCGAGTAGCCCGGGACAGACCGCGTGCAATCAACCGCTCCAAGTTCGCATCCTCTGCAGCAATCCAAGACCCTCTATCGTGCTCGTTGGTTATGTCTGCAAGCTGTGTGTAGTAGTGCTTTCTGACGTGCGTCAGGTCGACGGAGGGAATGTTGCTGACTTGGTGGGTCCCCGATATATGCATGCGAATCGGTGAGAGCATCGTGTACGCGCCTAGCTTGCGGTACATCAGAGAGAGCCGGCATAGTGCATCAACGACAGAGTGGACGTTTGGGATATCGGGGAAAAAATCTTGCAATGCATTATCATGGATACCTTGCGGTAGGAATGCCGCAACTTGCATGACACGCCGGGCATCATCCCCCAGCTTTGTGATCGATGATGATGACAACGACATCTCGATCGTAGCAGACAAGCTCCGACGTTTCCCGTCCCCGATGTGTAACAAACGAGTCTGCTGTTGGCCCCACGATCTCATCAGCTCTTCGAGATTCCATTGATTCTCCCTGGCGACATGAGCAAGCAGAGTGATGGATAGCGGATGCACACCTTTCAGTCAGCACATAACGCAAACAGCGTAGCACCGAGATGTACAAATGCCTGCATATTGCGACTCATCCGATCGCCGGCCGACGT
>MU266633.1:18509-30101 GCA_021014945.1 Leucogyrophana mollusca | reverse complement strand
TTGCGCACTGCCTTGGTCCAGTGCACTGCTGTGCACACAGGTACTGTACAGCTCCTGCTATGCTTCGCTTCCTGTATATCCTGTACTCACTGCCATGCTGTGTTTGCTGTGTATGCACAGCCCATACTGTAGATATATAGCTACGACGTCCATAGTTAGTTTCCCTTAGTTACTTACTCTGGACAATAGGTATGGTGTCCTTATGACCTGGCAATATAGTTACTTACTCTGGACAATAGTCTCAGTGCTTAAGGCAGCCCCTCAAGTGGCTATTTCGCTCCCCAGCTCTTCTGAGCTTTAACAGCAAGGTAGTTCACAGAACCGACCGCTTCACCATAGGGAACGCTGGCCATGACCTTCCTGTCTTCTGTTCGTTCTGGTGATTCCGCACCTTCTGGTGTGCACTTCCTATGCACTGCAGTGCATGCTGTGACTGTACAGCTCGTTTCCTTGCTATGCTTCGCTTCAGAGACTTACTGTACTGCCTTATTCCTGCGTTGGCTGTGTAGCATAGCCTCTACTGTAGATATATAGATACATCGAGTCCATAGCTCGTTTCCCTTTGGTTACTTACTCTGGACTGCTAGGTATGCTACTATATGCGCTTATACTGCTAATTCACTGGTTACTTACTCTGGACTGCTAGATCCTAAGCCTAGGTCGACCCAGCTAGTGGCTAGACAGCTTCCCAGCTTCAACATCTTCTGGGGCAGTCATAGAACGAGTAAGGTGCGAGTTAGGAAGTATGGGAGTGGAGACTGGCTTGCAGTCAGACATCCCAAAGCGTTCCAAGATATCCAGGATGTATTGGTGCTGTGAGAGAGAGATAGAGCATTTAGAGCGATCCCAATCGATCTTGATGCCTAGCAACTGTTTGGTGGCACCTGGGCACGATGCCTCCATTCTTGATGAGATGGATGGTGGTTGTATTGGTTGCCAAGTCCTACAAAGATGATTTAGTGACATTTATATAGCCACAGGTTCACTTACTATTTCGTCATTGAAGCATCGGTACCATTCTGTTTCATGACAGCGCTCCGCTTCTGCCACGGGGTCGTCGGGTTGGAACATGTTACCTGAAAATGGGTGTAAGGTTAGCACTTTGGTGACGTAGGCGAAGGGGGTTTTATGCACGCATTTCTACCAACGAGCCCACGAATGCCGCCAACATAGCGCCTTTGTCGAAGGAGATGTTGTTGAGGAAGACGTCCGGTGTCTTGTCCGCGATGAGCCAGTAGACCCTAACCTTCTTTTTCTGCGGCTGGCGCCAAACACAACCTTTGAGCTGCGCATCTTCTTGCGCAGACCAAAGGGTGTCCTAGTGTGAGGAGACACAGGATATCAGTTGTGTGGAATGTACCGGATAGCAGAGACCACTTACCACCAAGACCAGGATATTAGCGAAGGCAAGGTTGAGCCTGATGCTTCCAATGCCAGAGAGTATAAGGACGCGAGGACCGTCGCGATCAGCGTCGCGGAATTGGTTGATTATGTCCTGTCACTTGGCCATGGGGCTCTGTCCGTTGAGCTCCAAGTATTGGATGCTGAAAAGTTTGAAGATCTGTCGAGTGGAAGCAGTTAGTTAGTGCGTGCAAGGACAACTCAACACGTATGTCGCAGATGATTTCGTTCAACGAAGGAAACGCGGAGTACACGACGATCTTGTCCGGGGGCGCGGAGTGCGTTGTCGGGTTGTTGTTCCGGGTCGGCGGGGATCGCGGGTACCGCCTGCGGTGGGTGATCGGGGTCAGGTGTCACGTTGCATCCGTCGATGTGCGCTTTCAGCGGCTGCCTACCGTCGGCCTCCAGGTGGTACTGGAGGATGCGAACGAGCGCGTCGAGCTTGGCCGTGGTCGTCCCTTCCTCCCGCCATTCCATGATGGAATTCGGGGCGGTCCAGCTGTCGTCTGCGCGCGATGACATGTAAGGGTGCAGCAGGGCGCGTCGGAATTTGACGTAGAAATCCTGTGTGTAGCATTGGTCAGTTTATTCGTTGGGACCGCGCAGCGTCGTCCTTCCAGGACGGACGTTGTGGACCGGAGTAAGTAACTATATTGCCAGGTCATGAGGACATTGTCCAGAGTAAGTAACTAAGGGAAACTAACTAGACCGCACAGCCCATTGTTGTAAATGCTCAGTGGACTCCTGCATCACTCCACTAAATGAATCTGTAGCACCGGCCCCTGCAAACGAATGGCTTTGATTGTGGGCTCTGAGTGTTGGCTGTCATTTATGCCATCTTGCGCAGGTATGACACCACTGGGCTTCAGGAGGGGGACATGGCGGCCTTCCGTCGCTCCCTATATTCTCTTATACATCAACAATAAGCCAGTTCACTGTAGTATAAGAAGGCGGACACCTATAACTATTGTTCTTCAAGATTTAAAAGGGATGACCTGCCCTGACAAATGTCCTCATGGCGCTGAACGTATCTGTGTTCATACAAAATGCAAATGCGAATGACCCCACAACATCAGTCCAAACTGTCTCCTAGGGCGCACATCAGAGGTGCTAAACCCCTGATGCAAGTGACATTCCATAGAGTGGCCTATTTGGCATGGTTGACACGCTATTGGATGTGTTCAGCGCCCTGCTCAACAAGTTCGGCCCCCCTGTTCGACAAGTTCAACTTATTACACTGCCTGCTCAGCACGTTCAGCATCCAGTCATAAGGCTTTATCAAATTTCGCGCAGACCAATCAATTTGCCTATCCTATGAGTCCCTGATGCAAGCGACAGTGCTATTGAACCCCATAGATGATGAACGTCAGGGACTACAATTTCGACCCAAGCCATAACTCAAGTTGAGAAACACAGTTACCTTATTCAGTTCGCTGGTTAACTGTGGTGACAGCGAGACAAACGCGAATGTCACAGTGCAGATGTATGTGCAAGTTGGGAACCTAGGAGCGGCTTTTGGGGAGATTTCTTGAAATAGCTCTATTGTGAAATACATACGAGTGGTGTAGGGCTGAGTAAGGTACCATCTAGCCAGATAGCAATGTTGTTATTGAATTTTCTACGGGCAGGGTTGCGTGCTGGTGTGACAGAACATGTGTGATATGAACAAACCTAATAGTGTCTTCTGCCTTCACAAACTCACTCAAAATTGAGTACAAGGCAACACACTTGAGCTTCAAGGACTCTGGAGAGTTTCACTCAACAGGCATGAATTTGCCCTGCACATCAATGCTGTTGAGGATCATAAAGACATCAACCATAGAGCAGAGGATCTGAATTGTGGCTGCTTTGATGTTCATCTCAGTCTCATGCAACAAAGGTGTGCCAAGGTGTTGAAGCTCTGAAGAGCTAGGAGCGACTTAGCCACTATTGGGGCAGCCTTAAGCACTGAAGCTATTGGTCCAGAGTAAGTAACCATCTATTAGAGATATAAGCATACATGGTATCATACCTATTGGTCCAGAGTAAGTAACCAAAGGGAAACTAACTATGGACACATCGTAGCTATATATCTACAGGATAGGCTGTGCATATACAGCCAGCACAGTAAAGCAATGAGTACAGCATAAGAAAGAAGCGCAGCATAGCAGGACAGAGCTGTACTGTACCAGTGTGCACAGCAGTGCACTGGATCAAGGCAGTGCGCACCAGTGCACACTGCAGAGTGCGGAATCAGCAGAACCAACACAAGGTGCTAACTTGCTCACTTCCTGGAAGATAGACATGGATGTTTCATGCGTCCATGATGCTCTGGATGCATTGCAACCTGAATAGCTGACTGGTTGTCAATGTGGAGCACAGAAGGCGCATTTGAAGGGAAGCCCATCTCTAGCAGGAGCTTGCGCAGCCAAACAATCTACTTCTACAGCAGCGATGTACTCTGCTTCAGTGCGACAGTGTCTTGAAGTTTGGAGCGCCAGGAGACAGCGCCTGTGCCAATCTTGACAAGGTAACCACCAGTAGAGTGTCCAGTATCCTTGCATCTACCATGATCTGCATCAGAGAAGGTAGAAAAGAGCTCATTGGAGCGATGATCTGGTGCATAGACAATGCACTAGTCCAGGGTGCCTTTGAGATGACGCAGACGGTGCTTCATAGCATTCCAATGGGCGAGTCCAGGATCAGCAATGAATCGAGCAAGAGTGCTCACAGTGTATGCGATGTCAGGTGCACACTGGTAGAACTAAACGTTATCGCGGCCCACCCTCCCAGGTTGAAAGTTCTGGTGGTGTCGCCAGGTTTGCACCTGTAGCCGGCACTGACGCACCACCTGTGACAGCTGGGGAGGCCTCCAGTGTTTAGAAATAATAGGAGGCGTACCTAAACACTGGCTTCGGCCACTACGGGTAACGTGCTGGCGATAGTGCTGACGGTTGCTCAGAGGCGCCGTGGCTCCGATTAACTAACACAGAACAGTCAGAAACAAATTGCCAAAAAACATAAAAATAAGCATGGTCCTCACCAGTCTGATCGATGGTGAGGTTGATTTGGTTGAATATCTCAGCCCAAACGTTGGCAAAAGCCAGGTCGTCCTGGATGTTAGTGTGGTCCTGAAGGCCGTGACCTTCAAGTTGAATACGATAATTAGTTCTTCGAACCAAAACAGCGAGGCTGATCACTTACCTGGAGGTGCACTAGAATTGTCTATGGGACCGAGTGTCACCATGGTCTACCAGATCAGAAACAGTGTTTTTGGAAGCCGGCGCTAAGTTGGGTTCAAGGTGATGGACGAGCCACTCAACGAGGTAGAGAACAACCCCACATTTTGCGTGGGTCTTTGCCTGAGAAAGGGGTTAGTCGAATAATCGGCTCTGCTTTGCAGAAGGAGCTCACAGCCTCAAGCGTGTCTGGGCTGATGATGGTGAGTGCTATTCAGATCAAACAATGGCATGAGCCATGGGGTAGGGGAGTTATATGAGTGCCTACAGTCAGCAAAGGCGATGTTTTTATCTGGGAAAGCTTTTTCAAACTCGTTTCTCAAGGCCGTCTTTCTGCATCAGCGCCGTGTACAAATATCGCCTTGGTATGGCATGCTGTCGCAGTAAGGTATAGCTGGGCTCTGAGGAGGATGCGGTAGGACCTGATTCTGGAAGCCCTCACTTGCCACTACAATCCTAGATACTCAGCTTTACATTTTGTTAATATTCATTTTCCACCATTATTACAGCCCTGGGGTGATTTAGGAGCAGAAGGCTGTAATAATAATGGAAAATGAATATTCACAAAATGTAAAGCTGAGTATCTAGGATTGTAGTGGCAAGTGAGGGCTTTCAGAATCAGGTCCTACTTTGTCAATAGCCGAGCCCGGAAATTGGGGGACAAGAAATTGCTCTCAGGCTTGTCTTTTGGCATTTATGCAACTTGTTTCTCTATTTGCGAGCCAAGTTTTGATGCTATTGACAAAGTAAGACCTGATTCTGAATCCCAAGTCAAGGACGGTGATACTTTGTAACATTCTTGACGTCAAGGAAATGGCGTTGACTAGCAGGGGGTTCTGGAGGCACAGGGCCTGTGCAATCGAGTCTTATGTTTGGGGTGGTAGCAGGTGCTGCCATCAGCTACTCGATTGTGCCAATGGATCTACCGGATTTCATCAACCACATTGTCAACAAGCTGAGCAGGAGACAGCTTCCACCATTCACGGGGAGGCATTCTGCTTCGAGCTGGGAGTCTGGCACCAATGCCAACAGGACTGGGAGGACGAGGAGGCGCAGGGACAGCAGCAGGTAGTTGGGCAGGATCTGGAACTTGTGGTGGTTCTGCTGATTGCGCACTCAGGAACAGGACGTGATGGGGGCGCAGGAGGGGCTGGATCAAATGCTGGAACACGAGGCTCAACAGCAGGAGGCGCGCAGGTGCAGCTGGTGGGTCCATATCTCCCCCATGATCCAGATCATTGTGGTGTTAGGTGGGTTCAGTGGTCAAAGATCTGGTAGAGTCTTCTTGCTATACTGCACTGACTCTTTATGCTGTACTCACTGCATTGCTGTGTTGGCTGTGTATGCACAGCCCTTACTGTAGATATATAGCTATGTCGTCCATAGTTAGCTCCCTAGTTACTTACTCTGGACTTCAGGTATGCTGTACTTATGATCCTCCAGAATATAGTTACTTACTCTGGACTTCAGTCTCAGTTCTTAAGGCAGCCCACATAGTGGCTATTTCGCTCCTATAGCTCTCTGAGCTTGAACACTTTGGGAGCGAAATAGCCACTAGGGGGCTGCCTTAAACACTGGCACCAATGTCCAGAGTAAGTAACTAGATTGTGCCAGAGCATAAGTACACCATACCTGATGTCCAGAGTAAGTAACTAGGGAAACTTACTATGCACATCGTAGCTATATGTCTACAGTATGGGCTGTGCATACACAGCTAACACAGCATGTGTTCGCTGTGCTGATTGCGCACTGCCTTGGTCCAGTGCACTGCTGTGCACACTGGTATTGTACAGCTCCTGCTGTGCTTCACTTCCTGTACATCCTGTACTCACTGCCATGCTGTGTTTGCTGTGTATGCACAGCCCATACTGTAGATATATAGCTACGACGTCCACAGTTAGTTTCCCTTAGTTACTTACTCTGGACAATAGGTATGGTGTCCTAATAGCTCAGTGGTTAGAGCGACTGGTATATGTCCAGGAGGTCCTGGGTTCAATCCCTAGTCTGTTGTAACAGCACTATCATCTCAGAACGCGCTGACTTCGATGAGAGGTACTTCCCTCTATCCAAGAACCCTTCCAATGCGCCTGCTCCTATTCTTGCACCACTTCCTCCTAATCCTACCACTGCACACCCTCCTGTCGCTTTACCACAAGCTCACAACCCTCTGAATCTGAGTCTGACGATGATCTGGATCATGGGGGAGATATGGGTCCACCAGCTGTTGAGCCTTCCAGCCATTGATCCTGTTGAAGCTCAGAAGAGCTGGGGAGCGACATAGCCACTGCTTCAGGAACTCGTTGGACATGTATTCTCCGTCCTTGTCATCCCTTAGCACCTTGATTTTGCGCCCAGTCTGGTTCTCAGCATATGCCTGGAACTGTTTGAAGGCAGAGAAGGTGTCTGATTTGGCTTTAAGGGGGATAACAACGCGAAATCGAGAGTAATCGCAGATGAACGTCGCCCAGTAGCGGTATCCTTGGAATGTGCGATAGGGAAGCTGGTGTACATCCATGTGGACAAGGGCCAGCAGGTCCTGAGTGCGATAGAGCGACGATGGGAAGGGATTGGCATGCATCTTGCCAGCCAGGCATGGCTCACAGATGGGATCTGGCAGGGCCCTTGACTCCAGCTTCATTCCAGTGACAAGGTTGCGATCTATGAGTGTCCTGACACCTGCGATGTGGTGATGGGCAAGTCTCCTGTGCCACAGTGTGATATCTAGGGGAAGCGTCGTTGCAGGAGACGCAGATTCGCAGTTTGCAATGGTGGAACCCTCCAAAAGTGCGGAGCTGTTGTTATTGATGGCTGCAGTGAAGAGGGGAGTGTCCTGAGAGCGATAGAAGCTCATATGCGTCGAATTAATGCTAACTGTGAAGCCCTTGTGCTTGGTGAGGTACAGGACTGCCAGGAGGTTTGCCCTAAGGTCTCGGACATGCAGAACGCGAGTCAATTCGACGGATCTGCCTGGTTTGCCTCCAATTATTGGATTGAACACCACAGAGCCTATGCCAGCTGAGAAAACGATGTTGTTATCTGCTAGCTTGATTGGAACGCGCTGGGGATGATAATTGCGCATCCAGTGGCGATGGGGAGTTATATGGGAGGTGGCACCAGTGTCTGCTATCCATTTCACATCAGCATCGAGCTGGAGGGGACAGAATGGGTCTGTGGGGTCGAAAGTGCGAAGAAGGGTGTTCATTGCATATTCTGTGATGTCCAGAACAAGCAGGAAGCCTTAGAGGCGCATCTGCATTGCTCTAGAGGTGGTGAAAGCGAGGTACAAGTCTTGGAGTTCATTATAGCACAGATAAGACAGTATTGGGAGCAGGGCTCAACCAAGGAGTGGTCAGGACGTGTTGAGGACGATCCAAGGACGCTAGACGACGCTTGCCATGAGTTTCCGGTCGTCTGGAGTCGTCATGGAGCGTGTAAGGTGCGAGTTTGGCAGCATGGGAGTGGAGACTGGCTTGCAGTCTGCCATGCCAAAGCGTTCGAGTAGATCTCATGTATACTGGCGCTGGGAGAGGGAAATGGAGCGCTTGGAGTGGTCTCGATCGATCTTGATGCCCAGTAGCTATGTGGTAGCTCCAAGGTCGCGCAGTTTGAAGTGCTTGGCTAGTTCTGCGATAATCTGATCAATGGCAGCCAGGGACTTCGATGCAAAGGTCATATTGTCCACATAGACTGGTAGAATGATCTTGACATCACCTCCAGTGTAGGCATTGATGGAAGCGTCGGAATAGGTCTGTGTGAAGCCCAGGAGCTCGAGAACAGCGCGCATTTTCTTGTTCCATCGATTTCCGCCTTGTTTGGTGCCATACAGTGACTTGTCAAGTAGGCATATTGCCTTGCCGATCGGCAGGTCTTGGAACGATTCTCCAGGTGCCATTACTCTTGTCAGCAGCTAGCTCTTCAGGCGCAGCCTGTTGCCATTGTTCTGCATCAGGGCGACGCATTGGCTCTGAATAGGACATGGGCTCAGCTGGGGGGAAGTGGCAGAGAATGCGATATCCAGAGCACCATTCGCGAGGAGGCTTTCTGCTTCGAGCTGGGAGTCTGGCACCAACGCCAACAGGACTGGGTGGACGAAGAGGCGCAGGCCAGCAGCAGGCGGTCGAGCAGGCGCTGGGACAGCTACAGGAGCAGGAACTGGAGCTTGTGGAGGCGCAGGAGGGGCTGGATCAAATGCTGGAACACCAGGCTCAACAGCTGGTGGGCCCATATCTCCCCCATGATCCACATCATCGTCAGGCTCTGATTCAGAGTCTTCTGGCCAGTAGGATTATTTGGATGAGGTGCAATAGCAGGGGGGTTAGGGGGTCGCATTCTGTTCGCTGTGCTGATTGCGCACTGCCTTGGTCCAGTGCACTGCTGTGCACACTGGTACTGTACAGCTCCTGCTGTGCTTCACTTCCTGTACATGCTGTGCTCGCTGCCATGCTGTGTTAGCTGTGTATGCACAGCCTATACTGTAGATATATAGCTACGACGTCCATAGTTAGTTCCCTAGTTACTTACTCTGGACTTCAGGTATGCTGTACTTATGATCTGGCAGAATACAGTTACTTACTCTGGACTTCAGTCCCAGACAGCCACGAAGGAAAGGGATTGGCATGCATCTTGCCCCCCAGGCATGGCTCACAGATGCGATCTGGAAGGGCCTTCGGCTCTAGCTTCATTCCAGTGACCAGGTTGCAATGAATGAGTGTTTTGACACCCCCAATATGATGATGGGCAAGTCTCCTATGCCACAGAGTGAGATCTAGAGGATGCGAGCTGGCAGGAGAGGCTGATTCGCAGTTAGGGACTGTTTCACCGTCCAGATGCGCGGCGCTATTGCTGTTGATCGATGCAGTGAAGAGAGGAATGTTTCCAGAGTGAAAGAACGTCATATGCGCCGAGTTGATGGTACATTGAAGCCCTTGTGCTTGGTGAGGTATAGCTCTCATCGAAATCAGCGCACTCTGAGATAACTGTGCACTTGGTGGTCGGATTGTAGAATTTCCAGCCCTTGGCGCCTGTATCTGCGTTCCAATCGATGTCAGCATCGATTTGGAGAGGGCAGAGAGGATTGGATGGATCAGAGGAACCAAGACTTGCATTTCCAGCGAACTCTGTGACGTTCTGAGCGTTCTGAGTTGGGACAGAGTCCTGGGCAGCGTTTAGAGGATGAAGTAGAGGGTGTAGAAGAGGAATTGGACGATGTGGAAGACTCCTGGGCCTTGTTCGCATTCTTGGTGCGTTTCCTGCGCTGTGCTGGTGCTAGCTGCGCCTGGTGGGCTTCACTGGCCTGGTGCATGGCCTTGCACTTGTGTGTGCAGTGTCCAGGCTTCTTGCAGAAGTAGCAAGTGACAGTATTGGGGCATCTGCACTGTCCAGCGAATGCAGCAAGCACGGAGTCGCCTTGGGAGGCGCCAGAACCATCAGCACGACGATGACGTTGTTGTTCGTTCTGGTGATTCCGCACTCTCTGGTGCGCACTGCCTGTATCCTGTGCACTGCTGTGCACACTGCTACTGTACAGCTTCTTCTTGATATGCTGCACTGATATCTCTTGCTGTACTCACTGCATTGCTGTGTTGGCTGTGTATGCACAGCCCTTACTGTAGATATATAGCTACGACGTCCATAGTTAGTTCCCTAGTTACTTACTCTGGACTTCAGGTATGCTGTACTTATGATCCTACAGAATATAGTTACTTACTCTGGACTTCAGTGCTTAAGGCAGCCCCTTTAGTGGCTATTTCGCTCCTATAGCTCTCTGAGCTTCAACAGTTGTTTGTGTTCAGTGGGAAGAATACATGGATTTCATGGATGGATGGTGATGGTGACAATGACAACAGTGAGGGTGATTTGGAAGTGTTCGCTGTATTGATTCCGCGCTGCCTTGGTCCTGTGCACTGCAGTGCACACTGGTGCTGTACAGCCTTTCTTGCTATGCCTCACTTGCTGTACATCCTGTACTCACTGCCATGCTGTGTTAGCTGTGTATGCACAGCCCATACTGTAGATATATAGCTACGACGTCCATAGTTAGTTTCCCTTAGATACTTACTCTGGACTATAGGTATGGTGTCCTTATGACCTGGCAATTTAGATACTTACTCTGGACTATAGTCCCAGTGTTTAAGGCTGCCCAACTAGTGGCTATTTCGCTCCTCAGCTCTTCAGAGCTTCAACAGGAAGTGGGTGAAAGGGTGTACACAGTTGCCACCATTAGATGTACTATGTGAGAACAGCAGTTGAAGATGTACCAATTAATGGAAGGTTGACTTTTGAGGTAAAAGGCTCTTCACAAAAGAGTGGAGTTTATGTACTTTGTACTTGAGTTTGAGTTACAAACACCACTTGGTCATTGGTTACTGAACTCTTGTTTCTTTTCAGTGATGTCAAGCTTACAGTGGAATCTGAAACTTGATCAACCCATACTTTCTGAACGATCTCTGTCACAGAAATATTGATAAATCTTCTTTGTCAGATACTAAATATCAAAGTGGTGGACCAAGATGCAGATTATCAAAGCCATGGTGAGTCATCATTCAATAAACTTGATGATACACTGATATCAACAATCAACATTAGCACATAGCCGCGTCAACCATAGGCCATAATCAATGCCTGGAGTCCATGATGTCATACTGATGCTTAAGGCACTGCTCCTCCTTTGGAGTCCTTCATTTCTTTTGAAGCCAGCCATCTCTGGGATTACCAGGTGGCTGTACTCCAGAAGATTGTGCTAGTGATGGCAAGTTGTAGTTATAGCTCCCAGGGTGTGTCCCCCTCACCAGCTGGTAACAATGGATAAGTATAAGCTCCTAGAATTTATTAAATTTAACATAGTCTTGAACCATATCTTCTAGTCATTCATGTTGCGCGGTTAGGGGTATTTGGGGATCCCATCACCCACCCCTGAATCACGCATTATGAGCTTCGGCCCAGCATCACCGAGGATGCATTCAATGGTGTATTT
>MU266633.1:2530-16539 GCA_021014945.1 Leucogyrophana mollusca | reverse complement strand
GACAATATGGTTCAGGACTATGTTAAAGTTAATAAATTCCAGAAGCTTACCAGTAGTAAATACACCATTGAATGCATCCTCGGTGATGCTGGGCCAGAGAGGCAGCATCAGTGCAGATTCCACTGTAAGCTTGACATTACTGAAAAGACACAAGAGTTCAGTAACCAATGACCAAGTGGTGTTTGTAACTCAACTCAAGTATATAAACTTCACTCTTTTGTGAAGAGCCTTTTACCTCAAAAGTCAACCTTCCATTAGTTGGTACATCTTCAACTGCTGTTCTCCTTCCAAATCACCCTCACTGTTGTCATTGTCACCATCACCATCCATCCATGTATCCTCCCCACTGAACACAAACCAAAACCCAATACCAACACTCAGCCCACTGACCCAGCACCTATAGTTGTTATGGGCCCAGTGTTACTAGTATTTACCACTTAGTATAACCCTAGTAGCACTAGCACCCACTACTTCTAATATGTAATAGCAGGTACGGTGGGAACCAAATGGGGCTAAATCCACTCTCGGCATCTAATATTACCAAATATAGTAATAGAACATATTATATACCATTTAGCACCATTTTTCAATATGAATGCAGTGGTGGTCACAGATCTTATAATGGAAGTCCTGGGTTGGCCCTGGGGTATATTTTTCCACAGCTTCTGTGAAATAAAATCTTGTAGCCTTCTTTACAGAGAGCTACTCAAGGGGATGGCTTGTTGAAAAAAAGGAAGGGTTATGAGTATAGTTATGGTCTAGGATGGTAGCTCTATACTAGGGGACCCTATTCCTACCCTTTCTTTGTCATTTGAGCTGGTTTTGAGCTCAGTGTAGCCATTATAGTTTTGTTATCAGGTTTATTATGGAATTTTGAACATCAAGAAGATGTAACACTGAGTATCTAGGACTGTAGTGCTATATGAGTGGATTTAGAATCAGGTCTTACCTTAGTAATAACCTCAAAGCTCAGCTCAAAAATAGAGAAGCAAGTAGCATAAATATTCATGAAAACTAAATATCAGTCAGATGTAAAAGTGAGTATCTATAATTGTATACCAAGTGAAGGCATTCAGAATCAGGTCTTAAAAAAGGTGCAGAATGGTGTATAATATGTCCTATCATTATATTTGGTAACATGAGATACCGAGAGTAGATTTAGCCCCATCTCGTTCCTGCTGTACCTGTTATTGCATGCTAGAAGTAGTGGGTGCTAGTGCTACTAGAGTTATAGCAAGTGGTAAATACTAGTAGCACTGCAACTACAGGTCCTTATAATACTAGACCCACAGAAAGCAGTAAGCTCACAGCAAGATATAAGCATAAGTGGTACAAGCCCCCAGCAAAGTGCAAGGAATGGTAGTACCAAGGTGCAGCAAATCACTGTACACCCCAGGGGAGGCTAATTTCACCCACCTCAGCACCCACGAAAAAGGTGAATATAGACAGTTTTGTGGGTGGGAATCCCCCTTGCTGGCTTAAGATCACTTAGGATGCAGGTGTCAAAAACTGGTGATTAACACCGCTTTTTTTTACCGAATCCACCACTCTTTGAAGGACAGAATCAGTAGCAATGATCACTACTTACTTGGGTAATTTTAGTCATTCTCATTGAGTGATATGTACCATTTCATAGTCGTGATTTCAGCCCAGTAAGAGAGTGATCTTCACGTGCTTTTTAAAGTGATTTCTCCCAGATAGAGAGGTGAATTGACGTCGTTGAAAATAGTGATTTGCACAACACATCTTAGTAAACATCAACCATACACGGAATTATGGGCTATCACAGATATCATTGGGATGGGACATCAATTGGTACTGTCAGATCTTCACCACGGACACTAACCTGCACTTGAATTAGGCATAGATCTCATCCTCATCAACACTCCCATCAGCCCTGGCAGGTGCTTCCTCTTCATCGTCACTCTCACGACTTTCCTGGTCAAATTCTTCGTTATCAACTGAATCATCAATGTGGCGATGTTTACAACCACTGAGTGGTTGTAAAGAAACCCCCATAAGTGCTGTTCTTTTGCTTCTTGGCAACGCTTTTGCAGCGATTGCAAAGGTACTGTTTAATTAGCTCTGCTGTCGCCCAATTGTTCTGAAAACGCCCCGGGAGTGGGTGAGCATGGCGTGCCTGGGTAAAAACCAACAATAAGCCACTGTGAGTGGTATTCTTTTCAGCCTGATTCACCAACTTAAATAGCTTTCCAAGCTCACTGGATGACTGATCGGTATATTTGACAGCGAAGTCCAGGCCAACACAAGGGACCAGATCATGGATGGTTCCCTATTGATACATGTGGCATTAGCCATCAATCAGTGCATCGATTGGTATGCAACCACTAAAAGACGGTGGCTCACTTGTATCACAAGATATTCTGTTTTATCGTCCATTAAACTCATTGCCTTCCTCAATTGATCTGTGCCCTCATTGAAGTCGGCTGCTTTTGGCTTGGGAACCATGCCAGTGGGTGTGTTTTTGGCAATGGTATTTTTAGCTACATCTTCAGCTTCCTTTCTGGCCTCTTTTGCAGTCTTCTCTGCTTCCTTTCGAGCATCATGTGCCTGGAGCAATTGTGCTTTGCACAGTTTAGTATCCTCGAAGATGGGAGCAAGATCCACCAACTAACCCTTGAGTCTTTCAAGTTCATCAATGAGCTCACTGTTTTTCTCTTGCAGGACTTGCTTGGTAACAGTGGGCACTTTTGTGACTGACTTTGCTGCTGTTTTCAAAACCAGTGCTTTCTTGGTAGGTGCGGTGTTTGTTTTTTGCATGCCTCCATTTCTTACTGCCGTCGGACTGTTTTGCATGGTCCCAGGTTTCCTAGACTTGGGTGCTACTGGGGGTACGTTTTCATTTGTCATTTTGTCCCTGGGTCACGAAATCCAGTTCACTATGTGCCATTGGACCGTAGTAACCACCCCAATGTGTGCACTTCAGCGACGGCAGTCAAAAAGTACCATCCCGGCAATTTGCCAATGCGGGCCCATGATGAAATGTTTGCCCAAGGACAGAAAGTCCAACTGGCAGCCACAGCTGCTGAAATGGACCGACTCTCAAAACAATATGGTGTCAAGGGCATGCCAGTATTAAGTTACCTCACCTCACTTTCATTCCCTGCATCTTTTCCTTATGATTTCATGTACTTGATCTGGGAAAACTTGATCAAGAATCTGGTTTTACTTTGGACAGAAGAGTTCAAGGGGATCAACGGGGGAAGTGGAAGCTATGAACTGGGACCACGCATTTGGGAGGCTATTGGTGCAGCAACGGCTGCTGCAGGACCATCACTACCTTCTGCATTTGGCGCTCGACCACCCAACATTGTGAAGGAACGCTCAATGTGTACTGCCGACTCTCGGTCCTTCTGGACACTGTATCTTGGACCAGTTTTACTCTATCAGCAATCCTCAAAGAGAAGGTACTATGATCATTTCATCGAGTTCGTAAAGCTTTTGCACATCTGCCTCAAATTCAATATAGTCGCTGAGGATATCCACACTCTGCAAAACAGGTTCATGACATGGGTAGATTGGTATGGCAGGGTTTCTGTACGTGTGTATGTGTTAAGGCCAATGAACAAGTTAACAATGCTGCCCCCAAGCAGATTAGTCATAGGGTGGAGTTGCTGGATGAACAAGTCAAATTTACCATATAGGAGGATAAAATCTAGATTATTTGTGAGTCCCACCATGGCACCTAAGCCCTCCACATTGGGAGCACCAATGGTGTGTGACTGGGATGTCTGGATTAATACATTGATATGGTCAGTATTGTATTGGAGTGCACGTGATACATTACTCACAATGTCAAATACAGCACTGACTGGGTCCTTATGTAATGCATCACTGGTCACATCTGGCTGTGATGCATCACTGCCCACATCCAGGGGTGGTGCATTACTCTCTGGACTCATCTGGTAAGGTCTGTTGCTGTTTGGTAGCTGGAGATCATCTTCCTCTTCATTCCCCTCAGACTCGTTGTCACTATCAGAGTTGTCCCTCGTTGTTGCTACTTCAGCCTCACCTTGCACTCAGAGGTTTCTTTCAACAGCTAAAAGGTGTGTGGTGAGTGATTATATTGTAATCCAGACATAGTCACTAACCAGTTGCTCGTTGAACGAATGCCAAGAAGGCTCCTTGCACCTGGCTGAATTGCGGGTATATCCCCACCGCAAGTTCTGGTACCGCTGACTATTCTAAGATGCCCTTATAAAAGGGCCACCTGTTTGTTGCGAAAAAACTGGGGGTAGTGGGGTGTGTGCCCTGCCTGATAAGTCCCAAAGGACAAAACCCCCAGGAAATCAGGATGCACATTAGCAGGCGACTTTGGGTGATTCCATCGTCCCTCTGGAGGTTTCCTGTTTCATCCCCTCCCCCCTTTAGGGGGAGGGTCTACCCTTCCCCTATGCCCAGGGCTTTGTTATCCTTACATCACAGGTGTCCCCAACACTCTGGCTGGTAGGCCAGAGTTGCAGAAGCCCATGTCCATCAATGAGACAAGTTATTGTTGACCCACATCAATTCCAATCACCCTCAACCCAGGACACTGCCTCACGCTTTCCCAACGCTTCCATGATGTCTAGGCTGGTACTCTATCAATAGTAACTCCTTGGCCACTTTTGCAGAGTTGTGGAGTTGTGATCTGAAAGGTACACACTCCCTGAGATACACGGGCTGTGTACCAAAGGTTGAGTGGCTGTCAGACTAGAAGTAGTATAAGTAGATACTCTTGTATTGTAAAAGACAGTGAAGCACACCCCACTCTTCAGCTCACAGTTTTGAAGTCTACACCTCTAAGCAATGCATGACTGAAAGTCTTTGACTTCTTGGTAGCATATATCTCTCATAGTGTTTCCCTCTCTGGGGACTCATTAGCGTATTCCCCATTTGGTGTTCCCCTGTGATGTTTCCACTCTTTAGCATTCTCACCCCTTCAGTGGCTCTCTGGCGACCAGTGTATCCCTTGGTGATCCATATTATAGCCTCTTGACCCTCTGTTCCAGCATACGACTTGGGCAACCGGTCTCAGACTCGATCACAACCCAGTCTACCATTATTCTAGTGGTCTCATACCAACTTTGATGACCTTGTTTGCTATCCGATTGCATTAGCATTCAGGCAGTCTCACTTGGTTATGCTCAAGTTGTATACTATACTAACTAACCTCCTTCCCCTCACTGACCTCGGCTGTTATCTAGTCAAGATTCAGAGATTCTAGTTGGAGATATCCTATTACACTCTGGAATGGAACCATACTGGATATATCATATTTCTGGTGTATTTGGATGTCTAGCATATATCCATATACAGAAAGAAGGAAGACAAAACAAGCTAGCCATAAAAGCAAAAGCTATGGTATTTGTAGGATATGAGCCAGGCTCTAAAGACTATTGTTTCTGGGACAAGGAAAGATATACTGTGCTACTATCCTGTGATGTTACCTTTGATGAATCTGTATATACCAATAAACAAATCCAGAATAATCAGCAATCATGCAAAGAACAAGCTTTTCCATCTCCAGATGATGGCAATTTGCTGGGCCTCATCACAAATTGCTTTCAACGATTCATCGGACAGGTTATTGACGGATTCCATGTACTTCCTGGCCACGGTGCCCCAATTCCCCTCGTTGAAACCCGTTGCTGTTTTGCTCTCCTTGCCGGTCGACTTGTTCAGCGTTGTAGCAACTGCCACAAGCTTTTTACCCTTGCCTTTGGCTGCAATCATATCCATATCCTCATCTGAGATTTTGAGGTTACCCGTGGCAGCAAGACACAGTACATATTCTGCCTGAGGTGAGGGGGAAACATCAGATACTGGGCACATATCAAGGGGACAACTTACGGTGGTGGCAGACAATGTGAGGGCACCCTTTATATTAAAATGTGGGATCTCCATACAAAAATAAGGGGCAACATATACACACCACGACTCTCCGGGAACACTCCCACCGGCAGGTGAGGGTTTGTGTAATGGATGCAGTGCATCACCGCTGTGTTGCCATGGCTGTTGTAATTGTTGCTATTGCCACTGTTGTCAGTGTCCACAGAGATCAAGGCCAAACGGAAGGAGTGGTTGGACAGCTGAGTGGTAGAACTTACGGTTACAGCACCATCCTTCTACACTTTGGGTGTTGCGGCTCGAAGCCGCCCTGATTCGTCTTGTGGCAGGGACCACAACAGCCCGTTGTGTAACCTTGATGCTGGTCTGTGCAAATGTTAGGACCTTGTCTGCATTCATAAAATGACTTACCATGGTGGTATTGTGTGGTTGGCTTGGGGGCGGTGGCTTGAGCTCCATTTTCTTGGCATCGTTGGCAATGTCGTCCCCTGAGATGTCGTTGTTGTCAACTAAGATATCATTTGTGTTCGCCAGGAAGTCGTTATCACTGGTATCTGGCTCAGAGTCAGAGATCTTGAGTGCAGACACTTTCCTCTTGATGGCTGGAGTGTTTGCGGGGGGTGGTGAGCTCTGCCAGGGTGGTTATTGCAAGGCTTGGACCTGGCCAGCGGTGGTCGAAGTTGAGTGCTGTAGATAGATTGTTAAATATGGAAATGCCCGAAAAGGAATGACTCACCCCATTTACTGATGTGTGCCTAGGGCTTCCATCCAATCACCTGAGAACTAGCGGGCAGCCTGAATGGCACCTCTCTGTGTTGTCTGCTGTGCCCTACGCTTACAACCCTTCCCTGTTGGCGCATTACTATTGTTATCACCGCTATCACCATCTCCACCTGGTACTCCGACCACCTCTTTCAGCTTCCCTTTTCCCTTACTGCATGGCGCACTGGCGCTGCTCTCTGTAGCAGCTGCCACAGACTCCTCAACAGTGTTGTTCTCTGTGGCTTCAATGGCTTTGTGTGAGGGTCGCCGAGGGTGGGGCTTAGGCTGAGGTGGGTTAGCAGACTCATTTACCTCCGCCACTGCCAACTTATCCTCAACAGTGGCAATATGAGCCAACCCAGCCTGTTTAGCAGTGACTTGCTGCTCAACTACTTCCCGCTCATGCTGGTCATCCTTGGCCTTCTATTCTGAGGAGGAACCTGTTTGTCCCTCAGCAAGATTTCACTGGGATGCTGAGTCACATTCTTGGCACACATTTTGATAGCCATTGTAAGCGAGAAGATCAGCAGCGAAAGTGGATAGAGAAGGGAGCAGGGCAACAATGCAGATGCTGACAGGTGGAAGGTGGGGAGGGTAGGGTCCAGTGTATGTTTGCACTTGTAAATTTTATAGGCGTCTACAAACAAAACATGCTTACTCCATGCACCCACTGCATGCCTCACCATACAAGGTTATATACATGGATCTATATGTCTCTCCCACCTCCCCAACTTCCCCACTCGACTTAATCCATGGCACAGAGCATTCTGTGCACTCAGAGCGCTCACCATCACACCCACAACACTCACCTCTTACCTTGCACATACCTAGGCTGTCAATGCTACTTCAAAACCCAGTCTGGGCCGACCCAGCATCTCAACTCCCCACTTACACATGCACATCTTCCACCTGCTCAGGAAGATGCAATGGAAATTGAGGATCCTTACGAACCCCATTACGACACGATGACGGGCAATGCACACTACCAGCTGTCCTCTCCTCTCAGATCTCGCCAAGGTTCCCCTGGTCCCAAAGCTTGAGTGCGCAATTACCATGAGGCACTTGATGGTGAGCCATGTGCTGAATATCTGACATTTATCTGATATTCTTGCAGGGTGATGCAAACGGCACGTTGATTGACCTGTCAACAGCATTTCTGGATTGACTCAATGACAGCGCCACCAAACGTAGTCGCGAACATGTTCGCATACTTATTGACAAACTTGACCTCAAGACTCTGTGGAATGAGTATGGTCTTGTGGGGGATCTGGTGGTAAGGACCATTCTCAAAACACATTATCAATCTGATACAATATCTATCCAACAGCCCTTTACCAATGATTTCTCTCATGCAGACATTCACAAGCTCCTCATGCCGGACATCTTACATCAACTCATCAAGGGGACGTTCAAGGACCATCTTGTGACCTGGGTCCAAGAATACCTCAAGATGGAGCACAGGAAAACCGAGGCGGCCAAGATCTTGGACAATATTGACCATTGGTGAGTCTTCCCACTCAGATCCCCAAACGTAGACCTGACAGCTACAGTAGGATTGCAGCTGTTGCGCTGTGTGCCGGATTATGGAGATTTCCTGATGGCCATGGATTCAAACAATGGACAGGTGACAATTCAAAAGCACTCATGAAGGTCAGTCAGTGTTGTTTGCTTCGACATTTTCTGACTTTTATCTTAGGTCTATCTACCTGCTATCAAAGGCCATGTCCCTCAAGACATTGTGTGAATGATTTGCGCATTTCTAGAATTTTGTTATATTGCGCGGCGCAACTATCACACCAAAGATAGTCTCCTACAGCTACAGGACACACTCGAGCAGTTCCATAAATACCGGGTAATTTTCCAGACAGTCGGTTTACGCCAACACTTATCCCTTTCTCGGCAACATATCTTATGCTCACATGTATGTTTGGCTCCCCCAATGGCCTCTGTTCCTCTATCACAGAGTCCAAACATATCAAAGCAGTAAAAAAGCCATGGCGGCGTTTAAGCCACTTCGAGGTGCTCAGCCAGATGTTACTTACTAACCAGTGCCTTGATAAAATCACTGCATCTGGCGTCAACTTCAAGAGCTATGGAATGTTGGATGGAACATGCCTATCCAACAGGCTTCATCAGCTTGGTAAGTGGTTCATATCATTGACAGTCAATAGGTCCAATCAGTGCAGACACACAGCCCCCAGCTCACACCACACCTGCACAGACAACAGACACCACAGACGCACCCCGTGATGAAGATGCACAGGACGATGACGAGATAGTCAACGGGCCGGCTGTCCAAGCTCACATCGACTTGGCTTGAACACCTTGTGAGTTTTGAAGTTTTTCTTAGTATACAGCAATGTAAACTAACTATATATCTCAGAACACAAGCGACCAAAGACTGTGCCTACATTGGCTGAGGAGCTCAGAGAACCCCAATTCATCCGACACCTCCTGCACACTCAAATCCACCCCAAAGATTATTGGAGCACAGATGAGATCCCCCTGGCTGAATGTCTACATTTCGAAGGCAAGATCTTGGTGTTCAATTCTTCCAGTGCAATATTCTATGCCCTGAGTGACCTGAGCGGTGTTGAAGGCATGAAAAGAGAACATATTTGTGCCACACCATCGTGGAGCAAGCGTTACCCTCAGTATGATTGCGTTTTGTTAATATTAACTCTGGCTTAAACGGCATGTGGGGGCTCAATATTGCCCGCATACTATGCTTTTTCTCATTTGTGTTCCGGGGGACCCTGTATCCATCAGCGGTCGTGCATTGGTTTGCATGCATTGGCAACGGCCCTGACGAGGACACGGGCATGTGGAAGGTTGAACCACGGTTCAATGAAGATGGCTTGAGAGAGATTTTAGTGATACATGTTGATTCCATTTTTGGAGCCGCTCATTCCCTGTATATGGTTCAAATTTCTTACCAAAGGAGATCAAGCATTGTCATTCATATGATCTTTTCATTGCATACTATGTCAATATATATGCCAATCATCATGCATTTACTATTAGCTTAAAAATTTGAATTTGTTTCTATTGTATGTATGAAAACTACTTGAGTGATACTTAATTCCATTTTTTTGCTTGCTATACTTACACTCAGGCCATCAAATAAGTATTGCACGTACTTGTTGTGCTTAATTTACTTGAGGGATAAAATAAGAACTCCAAGCGGCATTAAATCACGCCAAGAAATTTGCGGATTTCCTGATGTTGTCATACTAATCCTATGCCTGTCCAACTTACATAGCTTCTTCCAAGTTCAGGACTCACTCCATCCTCCAGAACCATTCCTTCTTTGTTTTCCTTATTGTTTTTGTTTCACCAGTTTCCAGATACTGTACCCACATACGCTCAGTAGCACAGCCCGACTCCATAGTATGGATATTGCTCTGATGTATGTCTTTACCTCAGTTTGAATATCAGCTTTATCACCTCCTGTTTCTTTCCGCTGTCATGCACCAAAAGTGTTTGGTAGCGAGAACATGGATTATTGACGAACATCAATGTGCTCGCTACCTGTGGAACTAGTCTGAGAGGTGCGCGGATCTCCAACTAGGACCTCTGAGTCTTGACTGGGTGACAGCCGAGGTCAGTGAGGGGAAAAGGGGGTTTGGTTAGTATAGGATACAACTCAATCACTGGTCAAGATACACAGCGAGCAAGTATAACCGAGTGAGCGTTAGACTGGATTGCAATCAGGTCCAAGACCCGTCGCCCAAGCTGTACGCTGCTACTAAGGTCAAGAGACTGAAACTGGATCGCCGAGGGGATACGCTGGTCACTAGAGAGTCGCCGAAGGGGAGAGAATGCTAAAGAGTAAGAACACTGAAAGGGGAACGCCAAATGGGTAGTACACTAATGAGTTGCCAGAGGGGTGAACACTATAAGTGATATACGCCACCAATAAGTCAAAGACTCTTGGTTGCGCTGTTGCTTAGAGATATGGACTTCAAAATGTGAGCTGAAGAAACAGGGGTGTTCTTCACTGTGGTCTACAATACAAGAATGCCTACTTGTACTACAGTCAGGTTGGCAGCTACTCTATCCTTGATACGCAGTCCAAGCGTCTCGGCGAGCACGTACCTTTGACACCACAACTCTGTAACTCTGCGATAGTGGCCGAGGAGTGAATGTAAGGTTTTTGTTATACTTGATCACTCGAACCACTAACATGACCACTTGGTAGTATTGATGGTAAGTGAATGAGTAAGTACAATGTTACTGTAAATAAGGTTTTTGTAACTATTTATAGTAGATAGGAATGAGTATATGAGCTGTCACCCTAAAAGGGTAACAGCCCCTTACACTCCCCCCACTAGAGTCCCTTGGGACTCTGATAATTTTAGCGGCGCGCGTCGAGACGTGCGGGTGGTGGTACAGTAATGTACTAAGCAGAAGTAGTACAGAGAGCAAGTACCACAGAGGTACTTGCATATTTTAAGTAAGGGAAAATGAGAATGATGAGGAAAAGGAAAAGGAAAATGAAACAGACGCTACCCTAGGGTAGCGTGAGTGATGGAACGCTTACGAGGGCGGGGCCTCGTTAGCGGGGACGTTGGGATGACCGGTTAGGTCATCGGGGACATGGGCGGCGTCAATGCTCATGTTGACGGGTACATCTCCCTCTCGGTAGTTGAGAGAGACCGCCCCCTCGCCAGGAGGGGGAGAGTCGCGGGGACGGCTGATGATGAGCTGCCGCTCATTGTTGGGGACAATCGTGGCCATTTCGTGGTCCACGTCGACCAACGGATTGGTGGTGGCGAACCCCCCAGCGACAAGTCCAGATGTCGCACTGGCCGTGACTAAATTGTGCATGGTGGGGGGATCAGCCAGCAGGCTCATCTGCTCATCGTCTAACGATGAGAATAACCTCGAGGCGGGAGCAGCGTCGGGGAGCTCGGTCCCCTGCTTGCGCGCGATTGCCTCGAGCTCGGCACGTCCCTCGAGAGAGAGGGTGGTACTCGCGTCCGGGGACGCCGCGATTGCCAGGCGTTTGCTGAGGACGGCGCGTTCGTCGTTCGTCGTCCATCAGGAACCCATGACAGGTGTCCAGACAGCACGACAGCCAGTGTCGCGCATAGGGTTGAATGTCATCAACCTGATGGAGGGTTACCCCGCACTGCGCTAAGTGCCGGGCAACGTCGTCCTCCGTCAGGTTGTCGACGTGTCCTTCGAACCGCACAGGTTCGAATGTCGGGGCAATGGGCCATGCGAACATGGCCATTTATTCTCGGTACAACCCTGGTACCAGGGCCAGCCCTCTTTTTTCACTGGCTTAGGGTGAATGCCTCAGGCAGGCACATTAGAACGAGTGTCGGCACCCGAGGGTGCCGCAGGAGGGTGGTCTTCCCTCCACTTGGCGAACCAAGTGGGAGTCCTCCACTCCTCCAAGACCACGGCTTGAATCCAAGTCCTTGGGGAGGCCTGTTGCGTGTGCGCGACATAGCGTTTGATCTTATAGATCGTTTCTATGTCGTGCAGGCATGGATTTTGTGCGCGTGCGAAGTAACTGCGCCATTCCGCGTAGCTGTTGAACAGCGGAATGGCGTCTTGACGGGCGCCGTCAAGAGAGGGTGGGGCCCCATTGGCCATGGTGGTCTCCGCGTGCAGTCTAGCTGCGCCGGAGAAGCGGTATTCCATACCGCCAATCAGGACCACTAAGGTCCCGTCCTTTTTGCCCTCGAAGCGGAAGAGCAGGTTCCCCCGCTCCCCTTCCAGCCACCCTGGGGGTTGCTCGCCACGTCCATAGAACGTGGAGTCGTCGGGGAGGACCTCGGGGGCGTCCTCATGTACTTCCGCGGCTTGGGGGGCAGTCTCGACTGCCTTGCCCTTGCCTCTCCTTGCCACGATCTTGCGTGGCGGGTTGGGAACGGAGCTGCTCGCCCCGTTGTCTTCGTAGACCGCTTGGGTCTGCTCGTCTCGCGATACTCATATCACGCTTCTCATATCGCACTCCCCCTCGGAGTTGGATTCGTCAGTGACGTATCCGAAGAGGTTAGGGTTGACCTCCTGGTTCAACTGTTTGCGGGCCCGCTTGGACAGCTTCTCTGGCGGGGACGAGTCGATCCAGATGTCCTTCCCTTTCCCCTTCTCAGGGATCGGGGCTGCAGGTCCCTTCCCCTTTTCAGAGGTCGGGACCGCAGCGGGCTTGCTCGCGGTATTGGGCAACGAAGACGTTGCCGGGGTTTTAGTTGATGACGCGAGCATCGCCGTTGGCTTAGTGTGCGACGCTAGCGTCGCAGGGCCCACTGAGGGCAGTTCAAATGTCTTACCCTTGTTGAGCAAGGGTGGTTTGGACGTCGGGGGAACAAAGCTCGAAGCTTTGCCCCTCGTTGTCGGTTTTGAGGAGCCGCCGCTCCCCCGCCCCCCTTGAGCAGCCAGCGGGATGCTCACCGATGCCAGTTGCGCCTGCGCAACTGCAAGCTCCTCCTTGAGGGTCGCGATCTCAGAATCCTGATCGCGCAACTCCTGCAAGTATTCGTCACGCGTGGCGAACGCCTCCTCCATACTGCGATGAAAACGTCGCACGTCGTCCTCCAAGAGGGTGACATCGCATCCGGGCAGCATGCCACGATTTGCGCGATCAGCGTAGAAGCTGTTGCGCGCCTCGATGGCAGCCGCAAAGCTGCCCGACGTACTGTCCACCTCACTGAGGTGCTCAATGTACGCGGAGCAGTGGGGGCAGCCGGTAGCGTGAGCTACCGTCTGCAGGAAGGGTTTTAATACCCACCCGTGGGGTGGGTGTTTTGATGAGCGACTATCGTTGTCGCTCGGACACCGCGACCTCTTCGACGTTGCCATTGTCGAGGGTGCGGAGGGCAGTTCGGTGGACTCATGGTCCATGGGCTCGTCGTGCAACTCCCCTAGGGGCGACGCACGGCGAGTGTTCTGGCGGCTGCCCGAGGGCTGCTTGGTGTGCTTGTGGCTCATTGTCTAGACAATGAGGGTGTAGGGTAAGAAAGCGAGAGGGGTCCCTCTTGCCTTACTAAAATAATTTCGAGCTCCGCGCTCATGTAAAGCCTAGATTGACTCGACGAGTCAATCATTAATTTCGGGTTAATCTCGGGATCCTAATTTGGATCCCGGCGGCAGGGACTCGGACCGAGGCCCCACGCGCGCGTCCAGTCCTAAACTGGACTTCAACCTTTACCAAGTGCGCGCGCCTTAGGGCGCGCGGATGCCTTGGGCAACTGTCGCCAGTTGCCCACTCCGGCAAGCTCTAGATAATTGTCTAGAGCTTCTAGGTCCTTACACTCGCTGTAAGGCTCCCATGTAGAGTCTCCCAGGTTCCAACGAACCTGGAACTCTACTTTGCTGCCCACCCACCGGTGGGCATTGATCTCGTCTACGAGCCATTCGGTCTCGTCATCGTCTCCGAAGTC
>MU266632.1:0-28823 GCA_021014945.1 Leucogyrophana mollusca | reverse complement strand
TCCGAGGGACCGGCGGAGAGTCCGGAGGACCGGAGGCGGAACGAGGAATCTAGAAATCGCTAAGTCCAACGATTGTTAGACGGAGGGATTGGAGTGAGGCAGAAATGTGCGGGAGGAGACCGGAATGGTATACGAGGGCGCGTGGCTGTTTGGGATATGACAGAATCCTAGTTTACAGAGTCAGTCCATGTCAAATCCCAAATGGTGAGCCCACCCTTCAGGGTAGTGGGCTGAGTATGAGAAAAAGTGAGGGAATACTGGCCATATGACCCCATCACCACACCAGATGACAATATCATGCCTGTACACCTCCATAAAATCCTTGTTGAGAAGGAGTTTCCAGATTGTGTGGAAAAGCTCCCATTTGCAATGAGTGTGGACATTGCTTGTCCAGCCCTCCGCAAATACCAATACATAGATATCTTGAAGGTCGTCTGGAAGCTGGAAAATTGATGAGCATTAGTTGATGACTTGCAGGAGAAAAGACAGTGACTCACCATCAGAATGTAGGCAACGTGGTGGCAAGCCAGAGATGTTGGCTTCCCACATGTGTACTTTGGTTGGTTTCCAAAGTACAGGTAAAACGGCCAGAGTGATGCATTCCCAAAACTAGTCAGATGCATGGAGTCTGACCACAACATGAGAGATGCAATGACCCGTTTGAGATCATCACTGGGTTCACGGGGGAGAGCATTGACCTCTGTGTACGTGTCGAGCATTTTGGGAGATGAGTATACCTTGGAGAAGACTTTGACGGTTTGTGCCTTGGTGACTTGCCAGAACTGCTGGAAAGGTGTCATATCAAATGTATTTACGGCCTCATCCTGAAAGGTGGAAGTGATGACATCAGTGAGGGAGCGGTGGTATACACCATTAATCTCAACCTCGGGGGCACCCTCCTCATTTGCAAACAGCAATGGCCCTTTTGTCTTCTCCTTTGGTAAACAGATCTTCACTGATGATTCACACCAACCGCTTTCTGTTCAGAATGGATTTGGAGCATTGGTAAGATATTTGTTGAGCAGCTTTTCTTCACACGTGTGACTGAAAGTCACAAAGTCATGGTGATCAATGATTGGGTCGGCCACGTGTGCAGTGAGGCAATCCAGTTCTGTGCCTGATTTATTGGTTGATCTAGTATAGTGCCATGCCATGAGCAAGCCCACTGTCGATCTTGATATTGCTCTGTGCTAGAAAAAAACACAAAACACAACACCCCAGACTTTGACAGAACACACAATAGAGATTGGTCGACTGGCCTGGTGGTTGACTGGCCTGGTTGTTCGTTGGGATGGATATACTGGGCTATAACCAAGAGTTCCTAAGGGGAGAGATAGAGGATGAGCGCTGCTTTATCAGTGAAGACATCAGTTACTGTTGTGACCAAGAAACCGTAAATGCGAAATTCCGTTGACATATATAGACTGAGTATTGACATATGTGAAGGCCAATCTGGTTGCCTAATCGTTAGGCACTTGGACACTTCAAAAATGCGACATGGACGTAGTGAATCAAAGGTAAGAGATTGATTCAGAAGACCGATCTGGATGCCTAATTGTTAGGCACTTGGGCTTCAGAAATGTGACATAGTGAACCAACAATAAGAGGTTGATTGATTTTTGGTAGAAAGTACAAGGTTTATACACTACAGGATCCCTTGTGCATGAACACTTGTAAAGGGCTATGCAAAGGTAAGATGAGTAAGTGAAAAGCAAAGTGCAAGAGCAAAGTGCCTCAAAGGGAGCAGATCAGTAAGCTATCAGTAAGCGATGAATGAGCAATCAGTAAGCAAAGGAATAAAAGTAAGCAATTGATAAGAAATGAATAAGTGAATGAGTAAGGCCAAGTGAATGATGAGTAAGACACAGGAGTGTCTGAGTAATCAAAAGAATGACTGTCCAATGAGAGAAAAGACAGAGAAAAAGTGCTGATTAATACCAAGAAAATATTAGAAATCATCCTGACCAATGCTGTGTGTCCAACAAATTGCTCTGCCTCCTATTGGATGAGTAATGGTGCATCCAGAACGTCATGTGACCATGCTCATTATCCAGAGTGTCCTCAACACCGTCAGCTGCATCATCAACCTGAATGTCTGCTGGGACAGTAGCAGGAGATGCTAAACTCTCGCTGGAGCTGGCAGACGTTGACTGCAGTGGGTCAACAGTGCCCTCGTGACCAGCTGATTACTCCTCAGCATCATTATCAGCAGGATTGGTGTAGTCCTCGGGTTGGATAACGACTGTGTCAGAGCCATTGAATAGGGAAATGGATGGTGTGGTAGTCATCATGATCAGTGGTTCAGCTGACCTATCAACTTCAGTCAATGCCCCAGGGTAGCTCCCGTTACCGAAGGGCTTGAGCATGTCAGTCATACAAGTCTGTCTGCCTCAATACAGCCTTTGAGCCATGCCTCTACCAAATCCACGCTGTTTGCAGATACATCTCCAATCCATGATTCTGGGTTCAAGTGATCAACTTTCTTGGTGCATGTTACTTTTATTCTTTGGTGGCCCTGGTCTTGGTGTGGCCTGTGAGCAAAAACAGCTCCAAGGTCAACAGCCGCGGTAAGACAATCAATAGTCTGTTTGAATGAAAAATTTAGATTGATGTAACCATCGAGTGAGGTGTCTTCACAGCAAGAGGGAAATAGGTGGTTTGCGCCTCCTTGCATGCTAAATCTCACTATTCTCAAGGTCCTGCAGGGGCTGCACTTCACACTCCACATTTGCAGTCCCAGAGGCCCTATATTCTGACAAAAAGAACCTGTATTCACCCAATTTTGGCATTGTGGGCAGTACCTTTGCCCTGACAGTCCCATTCTAACTGAGCTGGATCCTGGGAGGGGGTAGTGGGTTGCTTGAAAGTGTCAGAAGAAGCTGGTAACAGATTGAGTGCTGCCATTGGTGATTCAAGATTAGCGGCAAGGGGTTGGGCAACAATGAGCCAAACGATGCATCAAAGAACACTGATGACAACATGTCAGGGGCTTGTAACAATAATGCAGAAGAAGACCTGTGGTAAACATGCACCCAGGACTGTGTCGGTATGACACCATGATATGTATCTGCAGAGGACATTGACGGGACACTGTGTGGGACTGACATTAGCATAGCAGAGACAGGAGCATTTGCCATAATCACATCAGAGCCACTCCCATTGGCATACACTGCTGAAGCAGGTATAAAACCCCTTTGACATGGCCATCAAAGTGCAGTGAGAACTAACCACACAAAAGCTGAAGGTTAAACAATACTAAAGGATGATATTTTTACTCACCTGCTCTGTTGTATTGAGCACTAGGCTGGAGCCAGCTGCAGTTGAAGGATATGGAAGAGGTTCAGGAAGGCCAGAAGTATGATATGAGATGAAACCCATGTAGTCCAGGCTGGTTTGTTGTTATTTGACAGGATGCAGATCCCTGCCTGCAGCTGGAATAGGCCATTGCCTTTTGTCACAATTCATGAGCACGACAACCAGAATGAGAACAATGCCAAACTGGAGGACCATGGAGAATCTGAAAAAACGGACCCATCCTTTTGGTAGGGCTCGTACCAGTGAGCAAGTGGAAGTGATCAACAAGGATGCATTGTGTTGTGTTGACTTGGATCACGTGGTGTAGATAATCACGTTCTTGTTGTTGATTGTTCTTTAGTTTGTTCAATATATCAGAAACCCCCTAACATGTGGGCATCAATGGAAAGCCCTCGCTCAGGCAGTCATTCTTAGGTAGTAGATATTCCAGTCTGTGCTACGATGAATAGATTTTGAAGACATGGCCTTCAAACTGTTAAAATTTCTGAAGAAAATATCCCAGAAACTGGGGTACTATTGTGCTCGCTTTCAGGATTCCACCTGCCTCTTGTTACTATCCCCAAATCCTGGATCATTGTGCTTGCTTTCAGGATTCCACCTGCCTCTTGTTCATAGGGTCAACTAATGAAAATTAGACAACTAGCAAACTCAATGCCATTCTCGAGACAAAAAGGATGGCTACTTTAGCTTGCATAACAGTGTAAGTTTGTTCATACAGATTTTCCCAATGGTGGTTTGTAGCAGTTGAGGTAGTCTCCTAGAACCACCTCTGGGCCACGCTCTGCAATCTCATGCTCTTGTTGGCAAAGCTCCCTAATTGCTTGGCTGGTACAGCGGGCTCCAAGGTGCTTTAACACAGCTTGGGCAATTTTCTCTGCCTGTTCTATATAGTGAGCAGTGGGTTTGTTGGCCTGCACAGTGACCACATATTCATCTGGGGAAAGGACCATGACATACGAAGCCAAGAGTGGTTGGTGGTAAAACTCTGCACCATGTGAATGAGGCAAACAATCAACATATAAAAAACCTGCTTACTTCAAAATCCAACCAAGCATGGCAATGCCAAAACCATAGGGGATAGGGTCTCCAGGAAATGGCCATGCTCTTGATTGGTGGTAAATACAGCCTCAGTGTGGTCAATGAATCTGGAAACCTCTGTCAAGTGCATCGTATCATAGCTGTAGAAGTGACCACCTCTGGAAAAAGACTTCACAGGTGTGTAAGCTACTTGCCATTGGTTAGGCCCTTGAATTCTGGGATTATCTTTCAGTGGTGTAGAGATGGAGCATATGGATGGCACTGACATGAGATCGCTGGGGAAGGCATAGATTGTTTCCACTTCATAGACTGCCTCGTTGTACTCACCTAGACAGTCCATATTGGTGATTATGGACACAGTTTTTCTCCACTTCAGGACACCCTCTGGGGGACCCTATAAGGCTCAATTTATCATGGTAAGAGAAGGGCCTTGAAGGGTGTCTACCCTGTGATTGGACCACAAATTTTGACCTATAGAGTGGGCCAAAAAGTGAATAGGGTTCAACAGGGCCCCAAAAGGACCACCCAGTATTGGTCCATTGTCCCATCGGTTCACATGGTCATTTAATTGGCTCATTTTTGTGGGACAACATGGGGTACTTCAGGTGAACCCAGTGGACCATTATGGAAATGGGTTCAGCTAAATTCAATTATTAAATAAATAAAAATAGCAGTAATTAACCACAAATAAATAGCGACAATAGGATATATCCAAAAGTGCTAGTGAAAGGCTAGTCGAGACTAGTAAATGGCGTGTAGTATCTCCATAGATTAGTAATCAGTTATAAATGACTTGTAAAACACTAGTAAACACTAGTAAGTCATTTGTAGTGACTGTCTAATAAATAAGTTGTAGTGTCCGTTTTTATTAATAATCACTAGTAAAACACTAGTAAACAATAGTAAATCATTTGTAGTAACCACATTTACTAGTAATTGCTTATAATAGACTAACAAACACTAGTAAATAGTTTGTAGTGACCACTTTCACTAGTGATTGCTCATAATGGACTAACAAACACTAGTAAACTGTCATATCCCGTGCAGCCACATGCCTTCATATCCCACTCCAGTTCCTTTCCACACGTTTCCACGTCCCTCCAATCCTTCCATCTAACAAATGTTGGACTTAACATTTTCTAGACTTGTCGTTCTGCCTCCGGTCCTCCGGACTCTCCACTGGTCCATCGGACTGAACACCACCTTATTCACTTTTTGTATGTTTCCTCTCCATTATAGTTCTGTCTGCACACTGCCTCTACAAATTTATTTTTTATCGTCCGCTTGTCATACTAATCCTATGCCTGTCCTATCTACATACCCTCCTCTGAGTTTTGGACCCACTCCACCCTCCAGAACCATTCCTCCTATATCCTTTTTATTGTTTTCGTTGCACTGGTTTCTGGATACTGTGTCCACCTACATTCTGTAGCACAGCCCGACTCCGTAGTATAAATATTGCTCCAATGTATGCTCTTTTCCTTGGTTTGAATATCAACTTTATCACCTCCTGATCTTTCCACCCCTAAGTCTCTTCCCTCGAATTATTCTCTCTGAACTTTTTCATTAAGGGCCTGTTTGGCTCCCCAGCCTCGCAAGGCATCTCCTGCCAAATTGGGGGCGGACGCTTGACCCCAGAAAAGTTGGACGGGCGCTCAGTCGAGTGGAGCGCGAAGCCTGTTTGGTAAGTCAGTGCCCCGCTCTCTCCAAATCACGCACCTCGTCACTTCGTTGATTCCATACCATAGTACATCCATTATTCACGCAAACACCACACTCGTTTTATTTATACCCACGGCATGGCAAAATCAACCACGAAATTGGATGCCAATAAGGAAAATGCTGGAAGCACTGGCAAAGCAACACTTCGTGCTACTTGGACAGATGCTGATGATGCAATCATGGTCGAAACACTGCGGTTGCAGAAGCTCGAGGGCCAGCAAGCCAACAATGGATGGAAGGCACCAGTTTGGCATGCCGTTGCCGAGGCTTTGCAGAAGAATGGCCATAAGAAAGGTGCCATGAAGACAGCCGAAAAATGCAGTGATCACTGGACCAATGTAAGTTGACATTTAGTTGTTCGTTTTTCTACTGTGAAACAGATTACATGTTATTTTTCAGCTCAAAGCCAACTTCCTTTCTGTCCAGAAAGTTCGAGGCTTCTCGGGCTTCAGCTGGGATGACAATTTGAAGCGGGTGACTGCCCCCGATGATGTTTGGGAGAGACTTGCTTCAGTAACATAATCTTGTGTTTTCTGCTTTGTTCTGCAGCTATTTGCTCATATCCATAGTCCAGGAACCCACTACGAAGAAGTATGAGAGGTGGAGGAAGGCAGGCTTCCCCTTATTCGATGAAATCTTATTTCTTGTTGAAGGTATTGTTGCAACTGGTGCGGGTGCATTTCACACCGGCAATGCCCTCTTGTCGACTGCTCCTGACCAAGAATCGGATGACAAGAGCCTGTCGGGTGGCAATGGGCTAGCTGATGCCAATGATGATGCTGTTCAGCCTCTCAATGACATCATGGTAGTAAGCTCTCATCATTTCCAATGGTCACCTCTTCACCGATGGTCTTTGCAGCCAACCACACCTGTGCATTCTGGTTGCAAACGTGAATGTGCGGAGACTGAATCCCCTGAATGCCATGACAGGTTGTCAGCATCAAAGGCCAAGAAGCCACGCAGCACCTGCAACCAGTCCAGTGCACAGGCTGTCACTAATGTTGCAGATGCAATCCAGTTGATAGCTGAAAGCAACCGATCTGGTCCTGCCATGCCTCAGCGCTGCACTGCTGCCATCTGCCTTGTTGAAGAAGATGATGATCTCTCCGACAATGAGATTATCAATGTTATTCATCTTTTCCATAAAGATATTACTATTGCTGACTCGTATCTTGGCATTATGAAGAAGACTCGTCGCACCTTATATCCAGACTGAACTCAAGCGCTCTGAAGACTTGGAGTAGGTCATCGAACTTATCCCTCTTCTGTTTCCGAAGACATCTTAAATAAACTAATCTTTTGGTTTCTGCTTTCCCAACTACAATTTAATCCTCCTGTTCCCTATATATCTGTTGGTAGCTATCCCACATTGCTTGCGCAATATTATCCCTTCGTATATTTGCCCGATTACGCTTGTTGTGTGTAACTTCAGCACCATAGAAATCTGGCACCAAGTGCACATCTAACTGATCAGTACTGCTGTTACCTTTGTCTGACACAGAGTCTGTGTCTTTGGGGTTGTAGACACAAATGAAATTGTGCAAGACAGCAAGAGCTGTGACAAATTTTGCTTGGGTCTCTTCTGGATATTCAGGGCATGTGACCATGAGAGCAAATTGCCTCTTCGTAACTCCAAAGATGTGTTCAATGATGTTACAGGCCTGTGCATGTCAAAGATTGAATAGTTCTTTATGATTCTTTGGCCTGAACCCATATGAGTGAGATCAGGGAGACTGTTTTGTACCAATTCAGCTCACCTTTGGCTGGCTTTGGCCCATTCCTTGTGATGACACCTAGTTGCACAATATGGGACCAGGAGTGCATCACAGGATGGGGATCCAGCGTCAGCGCGAAAGTACCTTCCCAGAGGCAGGGTGAGGTCCTTTGTGCTAGCGGATTCCCATATCTGTCCATCATTTGCACTTCCCTCCCAGCCAGACAAGACATACAAGTAGTGCAAATCCCAATCGCAGGCAGCAAGGACATTTTGAGACACAAAGCCCTCCCAATTGCGATAACGAGGTGCTGCATCGTCTGGAACAAATGCGTGGATGGGAGACCCATCAATAGCTCCACGACAGTCTTTGAAGAAGGGGAAGAGCTTGGGGTTTTCTGCTATTTGAGATGGTGTGACATCATCAAGCAGTTTGACGTAGTTGGTGTACATGGGAGGTGTCACAAGCATGTTCACAATGCAGTGGACACATCTGTGCACATATATTAGTAAACACCACTTGATAAGATCAGATACATACTTCAATATTGTATCTCCACTTCGTTGAAAGTGTTCTTGCAGATGCCTCGAGGTCATCCCTGTCCTCGCAAGGTGCAAGAAAATTGCAAGCTGCTCATCTGCAGTGACATGTTTTGTACCACAGAGGCCAGCTTTAAGCTGCAGCTCACGGGATAGCTTGCAGAACACAAATCGCTCTATGCCCATTATGTTATAGAAATGTTTTGGGTGCCCCGTGAGCAGCTCATCTAGCCACTGACGACCAGTGAGAACTGATGTGTGCATCAGATAACAATCTTCTGTGGTAGTGGCCACATGTGATGCGACTGCTGCCCCTGCCAGAGTTGCAATAAGACAGAGAGGTTTTTTTTTAGATCTGTTAGGGGTAGATTTACAGAGAGTAGAGGAAGAATTTTTGCTTGATTTGTTGACTGCCATTGACACTCAAACAATGCTGCTTTTCAGTTGAGAACTGGTCTCAAGGGTAATGTGACTATATGTGACAAGTGTGACAATATGTGACAAAGCTCAGCCACCCAGCCTGCTAGAATTCGGCACCCCGCTCCTGACCCAAAGCGGAGCATGACGCCTCATGAGACCGGGGAGCTGAACAGGCCCTAAGAGTTCTCTTGGTTCTTATATTCTTCCTAAGTCACCGACTCCCTCCGTCATACCTCCGAAATACGGAACTGACCTCAGACAAGGGCACAGCACATAAGCTGAAGCCAAAGTTCCACTCTGGTTCTGGAATAGTTCGTCCCTACATTTACTAAGTCCCTGACACTTACTCCTCATCCGGAGTTCCCTGGAAAGCCCCAGAGGAACCCGATTTGACATAAACAAGTTGTAGTGGCTGCTTTTACTAGTAATTAACTAGTAAAGACTAGTGTATCATTGTAATGGCCACTTTTATTAGTAATTACCAGTGAAACACTAGTAAATAGCTTGTAGTGACCGCTTTTATTAGTAGTTGCTTATAATGGACCAACAAACACTAATAAAGAGTTTGTAGTTACCGCTTTTACCAGTCACTGCTTATAATGCACTGACAAATACCAGCCGTATTAGCAATTACTAGTACAAACACTGGTGAACACTGGTAAATGGCTTATAGTGATCACTTTCATTAGTAGTTGCTTATAACAGTCTAACAACCACCAGTACATCAATTTTAGCAGCCACTTTTATCAGTAGTTGTTTATACAAAAAGTTGTCACAACAGACCATCTGCTGATCATCATGAGTTGATTATAAGTCACTACCAATAGAATAAGGTCACTCACTGGTACTTTGGGCCACTTGTATTACTAGTTACCAATAACAACAGTCACTACAAATGATTAACTGGTGTTTCATATTGTGTTACTAGTAATTACTAATAAAAGTGGTCACCACTTATTGTTGACTGATGTTTATTAGTCCATTATAAGCAACTACTGATAAAAGTGGTCACTAGTCTATTATAAGGAACTACTAATAACAGTGGTCACACCCTCTTGTGTGCATCTAGAGATGGTCCTTGCATTAAGACAAGGATTGAACGTGGTTGGTTCCACACATACCATGCATAGTCAATGGCATATTTGGAGAGCATCCAAACCGTTTGTGAACACCTTTCTCTATAAACTCAAAACCATGAACACTGTCAGCTGCAAAATCTCTCGCATGTGAGATAAAGCACCTGGGTCACTAAGGTTTGCCATGTACACCACACGATTGGATCCAGGATGGGAAGCAGGATACTTGGCCAGGTGCCTAACCCAAGATTCATTCCAACTCAAGTATTTATCTGTGTCCAATTTGGAACCCCTTGGTAAGTAGGGTGCAATGGTTTGAACACCACCTGGCCATATTATCATGTCAGTGTTCTTGTTAACCTGAATGCCATGCACTCCCTCAACAAGATCCAGTGTCAGCCCAGCTGTTACATCATGACCACCTTGAACAGGCTGGGCAGCGGTCAGGTTCAGGGCCTCCATTTCAGCTCTTAACAAGAATTTTGTGTCATATTTTGAGACCTGAACCTGTAGAGACAGACCTGAGATGGGGTGATTCTGTTCCTTGAACTCGTGTTCTTGATGAAGATTTTCTTATAGACTTAGGAAAGCTTTAGCAAGGAATGTGGGAACACCTATATGTGCTTACTCCTGTTTGCCCCCAATTCTGGCCTTCTTTCTAGCCCTGTATAGTAGATCATTGTAGCTTCTCTTCTCTAACTAGGAGGTAACCATAAGTCGGATAATGGTTATTATTAGAACTGATAGGCTGTCAATTACCTTATGAACCTGCTGTATGTCCACAGGACTGGATTCAGATGCAGTCAACATGACCTTGTTATGTGTAGCAAACTTGGAGTGGAATGACTGAAGTTGCCTGTTGCCCAGGTGGTTCAGATTAAAACAAGGTGTAAAGCCCACACATCCATCCCCTCAAAAATGCGAACCCAATTTGTCCCAGGGAGGGTAACCACTATATCTATTATCTATTAATATAAGGGTCATCAGGGGTCTATCTAAGCGGTCAATATTCGTCCTATATCCTATATAATACTATTTATATGCTCAGTAATGATCCACTACAAAGGGGGACCAAGGGGGGGAATGGGTGCAGCCAGGTGTAGAACAGACTGGGCTATATTGGGCTGTACAGGGCTAATAAATACAAACCAAATTGATAAATATGTTTTATTATACCCTATAATACCAAACTACATTATAGGTCTATAATATATATCAAGGGAGGAGCAGGAGGAAGCAGGGAGAGGCTGGGGAGGAGTGTGGGAAAGCCTGATATGTTGTTGCTGCCATATGTGGATATGTTTTGGGTGTTGTGGTGGTTATTTCCGCTTTTGGATGCTTAAAGAAGCACCCAAAACATGTAGAGATATTTTAAACTCAGCTAGTGTGCAGAGATGCCTTCATGGCTGGGTCTGAAAACTGCCCATTTTAGGCCAGTTTTCAATGCCACAGGAATTGGCCAAAGTGTAGTTGCCACAAATTCAACGAATAGTCATTGTGGGTATTTCCAGTTCACAAGGGCAAATGGTACAACCTGTGGTGCCATGGAGTCCTTATGTTCCCTTTGATTAGAGAATCCCAGGCTAACGGCATCTGGGCTTGGGACGTTGAAGCCAAAGAGATGGTGCTGGTGATTTCAGCAGTTTTAGCCATGCTCGGCGACAATCCAATGCAAAGTGAACTTTCCTGTCACATTGGTATGAAAGGGAAGTTTTTCTGTCGGAATTGTTGGGTCAAGGGTCAAGATGTCGATGATTTGAAAGCTCCCGCAGTGAACCCAGGTGACAGTAGTGTGCACGACAGCGACTCTGCTTCTGTGGCTTCACACAACTCCGGGGCAAGTGGTGACACAGAAGCCTCGCCGTCAGCTGGCAAGAAAGGCAAGTGGAACCTCGAGGCGATGCAAGAACTCAGAGGTGCGTTGAAGGATGGTCTCATTCTTCAGCGCAACCACCACTGACTGGTCTCCCTTCAACCCTGCAGGCCTGGACCGACATCAGGACACGCCCGTTGAGATCCTTCATGTTGTCCTGCTGGGCTTTGTCAAGTATTTCTGACGCAACGCACATCCCTTTGATTTGGCAGCCGGTGATCACGGATCTGGAGGATCATCTGGTGGGTACCCATTTCGTGTTCGAGTGTTGATGTTATGTTCACGTTTACACGGGTGCGGATTGATAAGGCTGTTGACCACTTTCTCAACTGCACCGCTTGTTGGACCCCTCGTTGGTTCAATAAACCCAAATTTCACATCATCCGCCACCTTGTTGCTCACATTCACCGGTTTGGACCTGCCATGATCTTTGCCACAGAAGGATTTGAATCTTTCAATGCTGTGGTTTGCGACCATAGCGTTCACAGCAATCAATGCGCACCATCACGAGATATTGGTCAAGGAATGGCACGCAGCAACCGAGTCTGCCATTTGTTATCTGGTGGTTATTTTATGCCACGGAGCGAAGATGTTGGGGAGAACGATTTGATGCGGGATGGTCTTGGACTAGACCCTCCTGCTTCAAAGACGCCAGCATGACTGCCATTCAGTAACAATTCCAAGCACTGGTGTACAGCTGGGTCAAACCCTGTCTCCCTGTCGAGGCTTCGTACGAGTGGGACAGGGAGGAGCATAATTGCTGATTATTTTGGTCTGGACATTGTCACAGAAGCCACAGAGCGCGAGTCAGGCGAGTTCGCAAACCAGCGGTTGAAACAACACACGATATTAATAGTTCTGCCCACAGCTCAGTGTGTCATTGATCAGACACAACCCTGTGTGCTCCAGAAGACTGCAACATTCACTTGATTGCCAACTGCACTCCCAGATGTACAGCCACAACTATATCAGACATGTTGAACGGTCACCGCTGCCAATGGAGACCACTGCCAGCTTTATGGATTTGTGTTTGCGACCCTTCCTAACACTGCGGACGGATGGCCAGCCCTTCCCATTATTGAGTGTTTATCGGAAATTTTACAAATTTGCCATTCCAGTGCTCAGCATAGCAATTCAGCTAACTTCGTGCTTTTGGAAGAATTTGCCGTCACCGGTGCTGCTGATGTCTACCGTCTACCCTTACTCCGTACTCGTAGCTGGCGACTGGTTCCCGCCAAGGTATTGTCACTCGTTGCACTCTTTCGATTGCTGATATTTTTGTGACGGCAGGATCTTCTATGCACAGTGAATGTCCAGCACAATTGTGCAGCAAATGGATGCAAGGACAATGCCTTGGTGACAATCTACGAAGAGCGTAAAGCAACTTCAAAGAAGCAGCGTTGAATTGAACATCGTAACATTGAGGACTTGATACTGAACACGGCACAGATGCGGGATGCTGTCCATGTTCAGTGCTATTGAATTCCACCAGAGGAACTTGACCGCGAACAAGCCATTTTACGAGGAGCTGCCACCGAAATTGAATCACAAAAGGTGAAAGCTGCGAAAGAGAAGGGGGGTTCAGCTGCTAAGGGCAAGGGAGTGTCTCGCGTCACCCAGCTTGTTTTGAACGCTGCACATCGTCATTGACTTGGACATGCTTCGCCACAAGACGCGCTCCACGTGATACAGACACGTTTGTGTCTGTTGTCATAATTCAACAAGCTGTCAGTCGATATGAGGGCTGACATCCAGTGAACCATGTCCCCAACCCGTCTCTCTTTGCGACGCTCACCTTCTCTTTTGTCAGATGTCCACTTTCCCCTCCTCTCTTGCCACTCATAACAATTCTCGCTATGAGCTTAGCGGCCCTACCTTTCCTCCTGCCGGTAGTCCCGGCTCTTTGTCTCCATCGAGCGTCACATTTCAATATGACGCACCATCCAGGCAAACTCTGTCAGGCCAAGGTTATGCACCAGACACATCCCCCGCCAACTTAACCCAAGCCGCACCTCACGAGTCATTTGATGCAACAGCCCTCAAGCATTGGTGCCAGCGCATTGGCAATAAGTTCGAATTGATGCCTGCGCAGTACTCGGATCTTCAACAGTTTGTCGACGTGAGTGTTCTTGAGGACCGATTTCAACCGCGTTGATGTTTCAGATAGCTGGGCAAGAACCTTGATGTCGGCAATCTTCAATTAAGGATCTGGCAGCAGGCCACGACCTACAAGGTCCTCAATGATGTTGCAGCCCAGAAGATGGAGTACACCACATTCAAGGGAATACTCGACGATGTATCCGAGAGGCTGGCCGGTGATTTCAAGCTGTCCAAAGCGCAGACAGTATGTATGCAGTCCCAACATCAACATGTGTCTGATCAGGTTGGTTTTCCAGGACCAAGTCCTTATCTTACTTAAGGACTTTATTTTTCAACCTGATTGCATGGAGTATATGAACCACTTGGACGTTGAGGTACTCGTGTCGTTGTCTTCTCTGTTTCTCATCATAAAACTGACATCCCACTATCACGTATATTCAGTCTCACATCCGTGCCAATGCTACGGCCCTGGGTTTTGCGAATGTAATGGGGGATCCTTACCGTGAAAAGGTGTTACGGCAAGCGTGCAAGGCAAAGGCGTCGTCCACTTGTAATCAGTATTGCATGCATGTAAGTTGTGGTACGACAGTCTTCACTCAAAACTAACTGCATTCATAGATCACAGGGAGCATTAAGGGATCGAAAATGTGCAACCTCAAAGTTGCCACATTCTGCATGGCCGAGAAATTCAAGAAAGGCGGCCCTGGAGCCAATCTCAAGGTCGAATACCAACTTCATGTTGTCATTTTGGTACATCACCCACACGCCCAACCCAAGCCATCTTAATCTCATGTTCTGTGGTGCTCTAGCGCTTCTATGCTTGAGACCATTTCTTCCAGGCGCCCAACCATTCTCCCCGTCCCGAAGATGAGGCTGAAGCCGAGTGTGAGGGCAACCACGGCGACGACAACAGTGACGATAGCATACCCACTGTCCCAGCCAAATGTGCTCGTCCTGGCGGCAAGGCCAAAAAAGGCAAAGATTTTTGGTTAGTCATGGACAGGCTGCTGGCATCCGCAATTAGCCAGCGCGGCAAAGACAAGAGGACACCGGACTGGCGCACGCAAGTGACACCTGTCGATTTGTGCTTCAGCTCACTCACTGGCATTGACCTTTCCTAACAGATTCCTGAGCCATGTCATCGGCATTGACCAGATGTGCCATATACTGGCCCATCCCCTCCCCCGGCTACCAACGCAGGCGCTCCCCGACTCACCAATCCCACCACAGTCAACGGCAGCGGCGAGAATTTGAACGTATCAGTTGTATCAAGGTTACAGCAAGCTTGCGTCTAGCTGCTACACCTGTATTGACCCTTGCTCAGAAAGCAAGAGGACCAGCCTGCATCTGTAGCAGGAGTAGCATTCAACCAAGCAGTTGGAACAGTTACCGTTTTAACGGCCATCCAACAAATGATCAGGTTATTACCAGTTGGTATTTGTCTGAACTGGTAACCCTGGGATAGTAAGATTTGTGGTATTGTTGTATACTATCAATCACGCTATCGCAATGGCACCGCGTCATATGAGCAAGTAATATGAAGGCATGAGCTTGCAAACGGACTGGTAAACGTGGGTAGTCACATGGCAGGGTCACACATCTCCCTGCCAGGTGTGACACCACACAGAAAAAATACGACCTCGCAGCTTAGAAAAAATGTCACAAGTTTATATATACAAAACACATTTTTAAAGCATGTAGAGTGTGGTGGCAATGAGGATAAAGTAGCAATTTTTGTGACAAATAAAACACTTGTTCTTGCTTGACTGTGTCAGGGTCTACTGAGAGGTAAGTACTCAGCGTGTAAGGCTCGAGATTATGGACTCGACGTCAATTTAATACAGCACAGTTAATACTACTACTTACTACTACTACTCAGACTCAATAACTAGCATTTGTTTAAATGATCAATTAATGAGATTGCCTGAGCCTGTATCACTTGCACCTGAGTAGTGGCTATCATCACTATCCAAACCACACCCACTGCCAAAAGCTTCAGCACCTGCAAAATCCTCGTACCCACTGATATCTGAACTATGTTCATAGCAGCTCATGTCCTCCTCCATATCCATGTCGAGTGATACATCAGCCACACAGACATGTTCCAGTGTTATCTCCTCAACCTCTTCTGCTGACCGCTCAAAGTCTCCAGATCCCTCTTCATCCAGTGTGTCGTCGTCGTCATTGTCTTGGTAAGTTTCATGTTGTGTCTCTGACCTGTTGACAGACTCGACAGCACCTGCACTGTTGGTAGCGGGAACATTTGCATTGGGGGTTTCAACGATGGTGCCTCCTTGGGGTGCTACATACACAGCAGACGGACACCCAACAATGGGCTTTAGATGGCGGCAAAACTGAAAGCGAGCGAAGGTGTGGTTGAGATTGTCGAGCGGGCTACTGGGTGAATTAGTTAGTGCTTCGAATCCAGCGGTGATAACATTGACCACAGGTGCATCGTTGTCGTCAAGAGTGTGCCTGTTCTTGATCTTGTACACTTTGTGGTTGCTGAGGCTTGACATCAGCAGAGGGATGTTGTGGGACAGGTCCATGGGCTCATGTGCCGTGCCAGTGCTGGACCCAAGTTGCAAAGTCATCCCACGCAACACATGTCGAAGGACTTATACACATTGAGCAATCATCTTCAGCCAGTGCCAGGAAGCCAAGCTGCCATGAGCCTGATAGAAGTTCTATGCACACACAAAATGAGTGGTTTGTGTCAGCAAATGTTGATCTTGATGTTGCTCTGTGCTAGAAACAAACACAAAACACAACACCCCAGACCTCGACGGAGAACACAATAGAGATCGGTTGACTGGCCTGGTTGTTTGTTGGGATGGTTACACTGGGCTACAACCAAGGATTCCTAAGGGGAGAGATAGCTGCTTTGTCAACAAGGACCAAGCAGGTCAGCGAGGGATATAGAATAACATCAGTCACCGTTGTGACCAACAAACTATCAATCTGATAGACCGTGGACTTGAATAAACTGTAATGCAATGAACCATAGACGTAAGTAGACCATATAATGACATATCTGAAGGCCAATCTGGATGCCTAATTGTTAGGCACTTGGACTCCAGAGAAATGCGACGTGGTGAACCAATGGTAAGAGATTGATTGGATTTTTGGTAGAAAGTACAGGGTTTATATACTACAGGATCCCTTGTGTGTGAACGTTTACAAAGGGCTATGCAAAGGTAAGATGAGTAAGTGAAAGCAAAGTGCGAGAGCAAAGTGCCTCAAAGGGAGGGGATCAGTAAGCTATCAGTAAGCGATGAATGAGCAATCGGTAAGCAAGGGAATAAAAGTAAGCAATTAATAAGGAATGAAGAAGCAAATGAGTCAGGCCAAGTGAATGATGAGTCAGACACAGGAGTGTCTGAGTAATCAAAAGAACGACTGTGCAATGAGAGAAAAGGAAGGGGAAAAGCACTGATTGATACCAGGAAAATATTAGAAACCGTCCTGACCAATGCTGTGTGTTCAACAAATTGCTCTGCCTCCTATCAGATGAGTCATGGTGCATCCAGAACGTCATGTGACTGCAGTGGCACTCCAGGAATGATATGGGAATCAATCATCCATTGTGGTGGTGGAGTGTAGAAGCGTTCATTGAATAATAAGATAGAAGTGTTATTGCCATCTATGCGAGCGGTGATCCAAGGTAGGTGATTAGATATGGAAAGGAGCATGTATTGAATGCAATAGGGGGAGGGAAGTCAGGTCCACAACATGAGGACAGCAAGGAGGAACGGGGTATTCTGCACATATTGTCCATAGTCGGCTTTGCTAGGCGTCAACTCTAAAATTGCCTGATCTTTCTCCAAACGTGCAACTCCAGTGACAACACCGAAAAACCAGCTTCTGGGACTTGAGAAAATAGCCCTGATGATGAGATGGTCCCCAAATGTGATAGGGAGAGGATGGGACGTGGTGGCTGCAACCCAAGGAGACTTTGGGTCATCCTTGTAACGGAATGTGCAGATGAACGTGGAATGAGCATTTTGGAGCAGAATGATGGCGGACATAGAAGTGTTCGGCAGGCGTCCAGATATAATTAGCCTGGTGAATGATTGGACGGCATCTGGTGACATGATATGGGGAAAATGAGAGAGACACGCGAGTGCATTGTGTTTGTTTTAGTCATTGACGTCATGGATGCCGGCATGCTGTAATAAGATGAATATAGCGAGCAAAAATTGTTTGGATAAGGAATTAATGTCTGATGATGGTCCTGCGCTGTATTTGGAGTGATATGTTTGTCAACAATCCATGTTCTCGCTACCAAACACTTTTGGTGCGTGACATTACCTTTACCCAGAAGTTCATGTGCTCCTGTACAAGGTCAACCTCGACAAACAAGTTTGGCCAGCCCATTGGATTCAGAAGCCACTTGTTCATTACGATAGCTCTGTGAATGTAGGAGACAATGTCGGCCTTGCGTGCTTGCTCACAAATTAACAAGATCAATCACACCTAATTGCCTTCAGACAGACATGTGTGAGATTGTGTACAAGATGGAGCATCTCATGGGCATATTTTGTTCACCTGTTTCCCTGGAAAGACAGAGCCCAGATCTTTCGAACAAGGACCACTTGGCCAGAATCCCCCATCTTAACAGCATCTGTGAACTCCCGCAAAAGCAGGCCATCACGTAGATACAGTACTGCATTCTCAAAAATCATGTCACCTCTAGGTGCATTGATGTCATTTTTGCTTGCAAATTGTTGTTGCCACCGCAGTTCTGCTACAATATCTGGATTGGTGTATTGCTTGTAGATATGCTTTGCATGGTCACAGAGGGTGCTCCAATCATCCACAGTTGATGTATAGTCTTCAAGGGATGTTCTTTCCGAGACAAGTAGCAGGCAATGAAGCACTCTGGATTAGAAGGACACGAAAACCAAATCACGGCAGATACGAAACGAGGTAGTGAAGATTGGGTAATAGGGTTTCAATGCAGACAGGTGTTGTGAAATGCCAGACACCCTGGGTTCCGTGTGCCAGCATTAGGTTTTCCCCAGTGCGTAACCAGAAATTTGTGCATGTCAGCAATCTTCACGTGAAATAGACCAGGCATCCATGCACCCCAGCCAAGTCCCGCAAACCCTCCTTCCTGTCCAGTACGGATATTGACCAGGGTCCATAGACACACAATTGAAAGCTGGTCACCAGCAAATATTTTGACTTGGGTACTGAGTGACTCTTTTATGCCCAGCTTGTCTAACACAGCTTTGACCACTTTGCCATTGCCAACTATCATAGACTCGTCAATGTTCATGGCTGGAAGTGGATGGAGGAGTGTTTTGTGGACGTCGATCTTGTAGTCAGGTAGCAGCTGGCTTGATTCAAGGTCTTTACAAAGGCATTTGAAGGATTCACCTCCATGGTCAACAATGATACAAAGGATGCAATGGATGAGGCATTTTTCAAATATGTTGGATTCCGACAAGGTGAGCAAGATATCATTTATTTGCAGCAGGGGGCTTTATCAAAGGTCTTCTCAAAGTCGTCCACATGCATGTCCTCGGATTTGGCTTTCCATAAGGGCCAGATGGTAGCACAGGTGCCATTCTCCTGGGACATGTAGCACCATTGACACTGCAGACATACCTGTACATCCGGCAATCTGTTCTGCCATGCGGAACATCATGTTAATGTTGTTGTACACGGTACCAAATAGCCCTGTGGCTGCAAGGAGCACTTTGAATGGGCAAATGGACCTCACGAGTTCCAGATGCGAACAATAGAAACCAAGATGCTAGGAAGAGACTTGTGGTCCACGCTGGTACAGGGGCAGGCAAGATGGCAATTGCTGCAGGTCCCCATATCCATCCAACGAGTGAAGGAAGGTGACCATAATGGTGTCACCTCTGATAGCACTGCATGACAAACAAGTGAGCATGGGATAGTGTGGAGACCTGAACTAACTTATGTTGTAGGTTGACACATTCCGCAATGGGTTTAAACTACCTGCTGTGGCTGTGAATAGTAGTCATGGGGCTGCAACAAAGAAGTACTTGAAGTGAGCGTCTCACAGAACAGAGGAATATCAGAGCACTCACATTTCAGCGCGCAGAAAATCATTGCCAGGGAATGACAAATAGTCATGATATCGCCTGAGATGCTGCTCTCTCAACAATTTGTCTGTGAAGTCCTTAACAACCCCGAATTCGGCAAAGGGTCCTATCCATTGTTGTTGACAAAGCACATGTTGTATCACACTGGGGCACCACATTCCATAAGAAATATGGAACCCTTGGGATTATATGAAGCTTCCTTCCTTGCAGTCCACCAGTGGTGGCGGTCTCCACAACTTTGCCTGCATGTGTAGGGAACAACGTGCTAGTGTCATATCCCGTGCATACGCGCACACATCTCCGGTCCTCCGCCTCTGTCTCCGGTCCTCCGACTTTGTAATACTTCCTCCATATGTTCTTTTATTGTTTGTTTCCTCATATGATATACTCTGCCTATGTACTGACTGTCTTTATTGTTTATATGACAGCTGTCAGCCTTTTTGTCTCGACTTTACAATAGTCTCCATTTCCTCTGAGCTCCGGCTCCATTCCTCCATGCTCCGCTGACATATCTTTTTGTTATACGATTTATACTATACTCACTTTGTGTTAGTTATCCACATCTAGCTCCGAAACACTTGTAGTATAAAAGCCTGTACTCTACATTGTTTGTACTCAGTTCGAATATCAACAAAGTTGATTCCCTTGCTCAACCTCTGTTCCTCCATGTGCTTCGATCTCCAGACACAACCTCCACCCTCAGTCCTTTTCTCTTGCATCCCTCATTCTCCGATTCCTCCAAAATACTGGGACCAAGTCCGCAGAAGGGCGCAGTGCACGAACTGAAGCCAAGTCCCTTATTGTCTTTGTTATATCTCTTAGCTTACCTTGTCGCAATCTCCGGAGCTAGCTTCGGACCCCCGGAATCATGTACTTGACAACTGGGAAAACTGCAGTTCAGGAAGGACTACATCAGTATCAACATTGGCAATGACAGGCCTTATATGTCCATTGTGGTCAGAGCAATCCAAAACCCAATGAACAGCTATACGGACCTCAACTTTGTGATACCACAGGGCATCACAGACATTCAACAAATAGACAAGGGGTTTATCTATGTCAACAACATTGCTGTTGGTACCAAAATTGGCAACCACATCACCAAACTACTGCCACCTGAGCTGCGTGGATTGGGTGTCATCCGACCGTACAATGCTGCACAGAGCAAAGACTATCGCAAAGAAGTAATGGAACAGTTCAAGGCAGGGAATGCTCGCATTCTGATCTGTACTAACACTACTGGAATGGTGAGCCAAAGCAGCAAATCAGAGTCAAGCACATACCAGCTAACCATGGCGCCGTGCAGGGTTGTATACCGGATATTGACTTTGTCATGCAGTGGAAGCTGCCCGTGTCCGTTTCCATGTTTGTTCAGCGAGCCAGGAGGGCAGCATGCACAAAGAGCCGCAAAGGATTGGTGGTGCTACTGGTGGAGCAGGCAATGTATGCTGTAGACATTGACAAGCGTGCATCTGAGACAGCTGGTGGTGACCTGACATTGACGGGAACACAAGGTGGTCAAAAGGGTAGGAAAAGGCAAAAAGGCGAAAGGAAAGCTTACGCACAAGCTTGAGGGTCGCAATACGGTGCAAGGGGAGGGAAACTTGATGCTATATTCATTGCGGAGCAGCCTCAACTCAATCCTGAGGCTAGTGATGAAGGTCTGCACATATTGGTACAAACTGGCACCTGCCATTGCAAAGTCTGGGCAGAAGTCTATAATAACAAGGCGCCAGGGCAGCGTGCATCCAGCACTGTGTTGTGCCTGCACTGAGAACTCCATTTGCACGCAGAACCTACTGTATGTTGCAACATCTGTAATCCTTTGCTCTTGGATCTAACATAGCCAGGTCCTCCACCCGAGACCAAGCGTCAAACGGCAATCAAATGTGGTGAGCCCTGCAAGGCAGTTCAGCTCAAGTTACATGCCTGGCGAACCGAAGTACGAAAGCGCGACTTACCAAAGGCACTTGTCTCAGCCATAGCAATCCTTGCCAACAACATGGTTGACTTGCTGTCCTCAGTTGGGCCCATCACTACACAACAGCAGCTGGAACAAATGATTGGTGGTCAGTGGGTGTGGTACTTGCACTATGCAACAGAGCTGTACAACGTACTAGCAGCTCTGGACATCCTGCCAATGAAACCACTGCCAAAAAAGTCAAGAAGTCCAACAGAACTGCTGAAGGCGCACCTCGGACTGACTTGGACACTGGGGTGGCAGTGCAGCCTGGTTTGTCTAAACAAACGGAGAGGTCCACAAGAATGTGACTGACAAAAAGCGATACTGTGCATCATTCCATCACAACCACACAGGTGCCCCTACCTCAACAAGGCAACACAACCGCCTCGGACCCGGACAATGGCATCATTCCCGTTGTCCCTTTGATGTTGGCACCTCAGACCGGCTTCCACTACAAAAACATTCCTCCTCATGTATACAACAGCCTACGTTGGCATCCATACACCCGGAACAATAACCCTTACCTTGCACTGATCCCAAGTAGTTTACGCTTGACATGTACTGGCACTATTACCTTTAAACTCTACTGTTTTGTGACTTATGTATTCTGATTCTTGACCCTGCAGAATGCACATCAGCGCAGGCCTCAAAAACATGATTTTACACTCAGTGAGAGGCCAATTTTTCTAAGTCCCTACACTTATTTGGTGGGCTATCACACTTCCCATCAAAAGTGCTCTCACATATACCAGCCCTTTCACAACACAGCATAGCAGAGCAGAGTGCAAAAGGGCTGGTGTTGAACCTAACAAGTCCTTTGCTCTAGAGTACTATAGAGCTACTATAGATAAGCAATAATTCCTATAGCTGTCTATAGCTAGCCTACTTCTACAGTATCTAATTATATATTATTTATATTGCAAGTACTTCTAGTCAATATAAGTGAACAAAAAGACATTAGAAACATATATCTAAAACATCAGGAAATCACTTTGTGAGTCATCACTAGCAACCCGGGCTTCACGGTAACTTCTTAAAAGATGTGGCCTCAAGGTTGCCTTCTCGCTGCAATAGATAATTGATCCTTCAAGTTCAATGGTACTGGTTGACCATCCAGTCTTTTTTTTTTTTTTTTTTTTAAATCCATTCATGTCCCGTTGGGGTATTGCTACCCTATGTCGGACACTACTAATTGAGCCCAAATACTGAGATCCCTGTGTCTTGTAAACCTGTCCTCTGTTCGTATCAATGCCCCGCTGTGAAGCCCATTCCCCCAGCGGTCCGCTGTTCCTGCCGGCCGTTTTAGACACACCGAACATCCAAGTCAAGGCGGCTGTAATGTTGTCTGGTGTGTAGCGAGAACTGGAATCGCGCGTTGGAATGATCCTGTCTCTTATTAACCACAGCTGCACCACTCAAGTTCTACAATCCATCAGCAACCTTGGCCTTGTCTTTCAGCCTTTTGCCTGCTTGCTGCCGTTGTGGGTTGCACACCTGCTGTTTGTGTTTGCGCTGTCCTGAAGGTCTGACATCCTGATCCACTTGCTTCGAACATGTCAGAGCCTTACGAGTGGTGCTACTGCAGTGCTCTATCACATCAGCTGGTCAGTTATTACAGCCCCAAAGGACCTGTGCTCAACATGCCCAAGTGGATAGGCCGAGAGCAACACAGGCGAGCTTACCTCCTTGTGTCAGAGGTCCATATACTTGCTATCCAAGTCCTGCACCAGATGAGTATGAAACACAGCATGATCCCAATGCCTTCTCACACAGTGGTGTGCAGTTGGTATCCAGATGAGCTAGTGGAGAATGCCAGTGCATTCAGTTTACTGGGACGATTCAGTGCTAACACATTTGTCCTTGCTGTAGCCATAACATCATTGCGGCTTGGAATTGGAGACAGTGGTCTGAGAAATGTTGGACAGTGGTCTGCAGGACCTTTCTCATGTGAGCGAATGGGGGAGGACAAATGGTGAGTCCCAGCAGCAGCTTTTTGTTTGGTGCTGACTTCAGCCTGAGAAGGAATGACCGACAATCCATGCAAGCTGCTTGGACGGACTGACACAGAACAGGAGCTTGAGAAGGAGCTATTGACAGGACAGCTGCTTGAGGACGCTACAGAAGAGAGTTTGCAGGTCTGGCACTTGGGCTTTGCGGTTGTTGCTCAGTAGACAAAAATGGACACATGGGACGCAAGGAAAGGTCCTCTTTGTGGGGCTTGCTTGGTGAGTCATGATTGTACACAAATCTTTGCTTGTTTGACTGACCTTCCCCTTCATTTCTAGTGCCTGGCCCTAGCGAGGAGGCAGCTTGTGCCAACGGTGGTCTTGCCTCAAGTTGCACAAGCTCTGGATCAATGACAAAAGACTCCAACTAGCCAGGGACAACACACCACTTGCTGTTTTGGTCATGCTCTGCTTTATCCTGTGGGGTATATTCATTCAAATCCACCTGTTCTGAGTCCTGAATGCACGCCTGCAGTGCTTTTGTATGGGCCTCCAGTTCAGCGACACTAATTGAAGGCTCAAAGTCATTGTTTGTAGAATAACCTGCGCTCAGGTCAGGGAACGGGTTGAGGAACTGCACTTCTTGATTCTTGTTGGGGTATTCAGTATGTTTCCGCTTTGATTTTGAAGGCCCTGGTGTAAGACTAACTTCATCTCCACCCTTCCTTTTCCCGTTGATATTTTCTGGACTCGTTGCATGCCAGCACCGGACGAGCACCACCACCTCTTTTCAACACACCAGTGATTGAGATATCTGGGACCCATGGGGTTGGCTGGGAAGATCTTTCAACACTAAAACTTGAGTTATATGGTTAGGGACACAATGGGCACTTGTGATATATTCTGTTAGTCTCCTAAGGTGTTCGACAAGGCTCTGCATTTAAATATTCATGCTTTAAATGATCCTTGAAGACAATCAGCTGCTGGTCATCACAGCAACCATGAGGAACTATGGAGGTGGGCGAGTGAGGTTCTAATAGCGTGAAGAAAGCCTACCATCAACACCTTCAAATCCTGTGCCCGACTTCAAGGTATTCAAATCCTCAGGCTGTAGGTGTAGGGGAGGGTCAGCCAGCAGCATTGGGCCATGCACCAATGATGTGATTACCTCTAACACTCAACTTCCTGAACCTGTTTCCCGCCAGTCATCCCAGCACTTTTTCACCTACTGGGGAATGTTGTCTGCATTTATCAACGTGCTCAATAGACAAATGTTGGTCGCTCGTGTCACAGCTTATTGTCCTCGGCATCTCCCATACAAACTCGAAAGATATATTTTCCTTCTTGCGTCTCTGACTGATATATGTTCTGTGCTCCTTGTAGCGCGGCGAGTCCATGAATGGTGAGTGATCGAAATTTTACTCACAACTTGTATAATAACTATTTAGCAAAGGGTGGAAAGACATTTTTATCAGTCTATCATCCTTGGTGACAAAGAAAGAGCCCGTCAACTTCTGTTATGCCTTCACCATCGCCCCAAATCTGCCATGACCGCCATCACATCACTGTGGTGGATGATTGGGTTTTTTGGGCTTCCTCTCTGGGAATAGAGTATTTACTGCATCTTATGCACCTGTCATTCCACACATCAACATCAAGTACAGACTCCAGGCTACTCAAAACCATTCTCAAAAATGACAGCATCCGCATAATCGCGCTTGTGGTGAGACACAGGGCAGAAGGAACTAAGCAGTGGTTAGAGGTTGAGGGGATTAGGGGTCCACGTGTCATTCTGGTAAATGAATCAAGGCAATGTTCAGTCAGATTTTGGGCATATGGGAACTTTGTGGTGCGATGGTGTACCCAAAATGCAGGTATGCTCATCTTTCCTGACCTATTGTGCGCTCAACTAAGTTATCTTATCTAAACTCAGTGTATCTGTTTGATATCCCAGACCATGCATTCAAGTGAAATTGATTGTGGTCATTTGTATAGTTTATGAGCCTTCGCACTATCTGCTGAGAAAAGCTGGTGATCTCGCAATAGACTCCAGACAATGTTTTAGTGTCTTCATGAAAGGGCAAGGGGTCAGGACATCCTTCAATGGGATGCATGGGTTCAGGATGTTGCATACAGGAATCGGTATCCATTCGTATTGGACATTGATGTCTGTGAAAATATATAAATGAATGCTTGGTGTTATCAAATTGTTGTCAGATTGGGAGTTTATTTGTGGAGATTACAAGTTGTTGCCGGCGGGACTTTGCTGTCCTGAGTTGCCGATCATATAGAGCATATGACAGTCGGTAATATTTGTCTATGAGGGTACCTCACAGGCGCCATGGCGAGTGTCAAGGGATGAGGTAGAGGGGGATGTGGAGGCATCACATGGGAGAAGCCGGGGCGGGGCCCCTCATATTATATTTTTGAAGTACTTTAAGAGTGGATACAGTTTATATCGTACAGTAGTATATCGGAAAATCGTCCTATATATCGAATCGTTCCCCCACTCTCCCTCGTACCTCTGTGATACACGTAATATTCTAACCAACGCGATTACCCTCTAGTTTCCGATCACTCTTGCCCTCACCTCCCTTAGGAACCTATGTAAATGGAGTGAGTGTGGGCAATGCAATTATCGTGGTGTTGACTTACCTTCTTAGCACCGTCCCTCAGCTCTCTGTACACCTGGACTCTCCAGCCCGTCCTCGTTGCATAGAGGTGGGCCACGCCCACAGGCCTCATGAGACTGAGCTGGTCCACCATGACGAAATTGAGCGTGAAGTGCTTGTGGTGGTCGGATTGCGAATGATGGGCTGGGTGACTGTGAAGTAGTCAGTAGATGCGGAGTCGAGCTGGTGTAACTTACACGATCCTGGCGCTGTCCGGCTCCTCCCCACAGGTAGCAACTATGATCCTCCAGGCCGAGTTGCAGGCGGCCTCGCATCTAGCACAGATGAGGGCTTTCTTCTGTGCGTTCCTGGCGTTGCTGAGGATGTTGTTGTTGAAGTAGACATGGATCATGATTGCCGAGTTAACATTGTCGGTGGATGGTGATGGACTGAGATGGAGTTGGTGTGACGGCGGGAAGAAAGCAGATAATGTCGGGAGAAGAAAGTTGGGAGTAAGGACGAAGTAACTTAGCAAGTTTTTTTGATTCGAAGAGGTCGACAATTGACTTAATAGCGGCACCCAGTCAAACATAATCAGCCAACTAACTATCTTACAGACACTTGTAGTGTCATCCAATCTCTTATCAGCCGAGGCATCAGGCACCACAACCACTACTGCTGGCAAGTATAAGTAATACTACTCCTGGTAAATGCAGCCTGAGTCAAGTGTATATAACAATTAACTTTGTACTTCAACTTCACACTGACTTTTATACTTTTATACCTTAACGTTGAGGTGGAAGAGTATTACTTTGGGGTGGATGGGTGTTACTTTCACATGTTAGTATTACTTCCACCACTGCTACTAAAGTGAATGAAAGCCGCTTTTTTCAAACCCAGCTTTATTATATATTATATATCTGCATTTGGATGTAGATCCAATTTGCAAGATGAGGGCAGCTATAGAATCCCCTGGGATAGGGCTATCATCCTCAATAAACCTGTCTGAAAAAGCTTTTCACTGCTGGCTTTTCAGAACCATTTTGTGCAGCTGCACCAATTTCACCACACCATGATCACAACTAGGAACCTGGAGAAGGACCTCGTTACCCCCCCACAATCACAACATCTACCTGCCAGGTTTAGGGACGAGCTACTGGACCCTCCGGCACCAGCTGTCCTCAATACTCCTCCTTTGCTAATCTGTCGTGTCATCCTCCACATATTTGACTCCTTCCTGACGCTTTTCAACAAGTTTGGCATCACACGGGATCACTGCCATCGCCCGTTGTATGACCTGGATAGATTCTTATTACTTGACCAATTGTTAAACATTCAATCAGGTGCCTCAGGCAATGGTTTAGAGAGCAACCAAGATGTCAACACATTTTCTGGACATGACCACTCTCCCCCTTGGCCCTGGAACAACATGACTGTCTGGCACCTATTATCATGGAAAATGACTGGAAATATTCATAAGTCAGAAGCTGAGGTGACTTGCTTGGTCAATGACATCATAAAGGTGGATGATTTTTCTATCAAAGATTTACGAGACTTTAATGCCCATACCAAAATGAAGCATTTTGATGCTTCTGAAGAGGTGCTTAATCCCAAAGACATGTTTCAAAGGGATGGATGGAAAGAGGCCGACGTCGAAATACTGGTACCAACGAGAGAGAGAAACCCCACTGGTAATGGGAAACCGTTCAGCGTCTCAGGATTTTTTTATTGTTCACTCACAGGCTGGGGGCAGGGACTGAGGAAGGGCTGGGGGCAGAGACAATGAGGGCAGGGGCAGGGACCAGGGAAGGGCTAGGGGTGGGGGCAGGGACCGGGGTGTTGCTGTAAAGGTCGTCGTCTGAGTCGATATGGCTGTCTGGCACAGCGAGGGCAGTGGCAATCACAGCGCTGGTGGCTTTGTCATTGGGAATCTCAACTGTCTCAAGCTTCTCCTTCTTTGTTTGTTGACCAGATAACATGGATGCAGCGGCCTGTTTTGACGACTTGCAAATGGGTCTAGGGGAAACCAAAACACTGTCTGCATCAGATATGTAGACATCGCAGTCTTTGTTCTTGATTGAAGGCTTGCTGCTGTTCCCAACATGGTACTTGCGCCACTGCGAGAAGTTCTGGGACGTGAGGAGGTCTGCTTTCCAGTTGTTAGCACACAGCGTGAATTCCGGGTACTTATTCAAGGAAGTAGAAGAGTTGGAGGGTATAGCAGCACAGATAAGATAGGATTTGGGAGCAAGGCTCAACCAAGAAGTGTCCAGGACAATCAAAGACAATCCAGGGACTGTTGAAGTGGCTAGAGCGCAGGGCTCATAACCTGTTAACTCTCAGAGAGCTTGGGGAGTGAACTGTCGAAGATATGAGGTATAAATCTTAGAGTATATTCGACTATAACTACACAGTATATATAGT
>MU266631.1:0-23467 GCA_021014945.1 Leucogyrophana mollusca | reverse complement strand
AGCGCCGAACTGGTTGAATCGAGTGTAAAGGGTGTTAGCGAGGTTGTTCAGGGACGAGGAGCGATTGGGGTGCCCTTGTGGACGCAACGTGAGGGCTGCGCGATTGAGTTCAATGGCTTCGTCCAGGTCAGCTCTAGCGCCGAACTGCTTGACTCCGGTGTGAAGGGTGTCAGCCAGCCGGCCCAGCGATGTGGAGTGTTTGGGGTGCCCCGCTGGACGCAACCTGAGCGAGACACGATTATGATCGATTGCCTGGTCCAACTTCTCTCTACAGTGGCTCTTCTTGAAATCGGAATATATGGCGCGGGCAAAGTCGTGTACGGAGCGCACAGCTGAGGGTTCCAGGTCCCCAATTCCACCCCGCAACCGAGAATTGGCCGAGCTCTAAGAAATAATGTTGCCGTCAGTACTGAAAGTGTAGATCGAATGAGTCATCTACCTCGCCAACGACAGGACGTTCACCTTCGGTATGTCCAGCCCGTTCGGCTTTCACAATGAGACAGCCTTCTTCGTAGGGTACTTTCGCCGGGAGAATCATATCTAGGGAGAAAAGTCAGCCTCTACATCACGGCAACAGTGAGGGGTGACGCACTTGTAAATCTGCTACCGGATCTCAACAGATGCTCAGCAGTAGCTCTTGATTCCCAAATCAACTTCCCCTCTCTCAAGTGGCCTGGGCGCACCGTATTCCGGCATTCGCACAAACGAAGCGCAACGTATGACCCCTTGTCTGCTCTCCTAAATTGATACCGATATGGTCAGGCTTCGTGCAGATGCTGAGATGCGAACGCGTACAGTCGAAAACAAGTATTCCATTCGATGGTTGACTGAGGCGAGGGTGCTGGCTCGGCTGTCCGTCCTTGCTTTCCGTCCACCTCCACGACAACGTAGAATCTCGTCGGGTTGTTGTCATCGGATGGAGACAACCCAGTGGCTCCGACGACTGCAACAGCTCAAGTAAGTTTTGGACCGAGAAACTCGGTCAGTATCTCTGCGTACCTGTGAGCGAGAATTCTATCTTGCCTTTGGTGGATTCCATGTCGCCAGGCATCTGAGATCACTTTTACGACGGGATTGGCCGTTAGGGAGGTATATGGCGGCGAAATGGAGGGTAGGCGGATAGGGAAGAAGTTTGTTGGGAGGCTTGAGCACTGCGACTGCTTGATGCAATGCATTATGCACGTGGGGTGCGACATACATGACGCCAATCTGAGTTTGAGAGATAAGTATATGGTAGCGAAATGAGGGGTACACCACCAATTTGGATGAAGGTCTTTTGAGGTCCGACATAGGATGTGAACCCGAGGCTGGCGCTGGTTGGCGGTACGTCTCTTCCTTTATGTATAATGACAGTCAATCTAAGAGTGTAGGCTTGAGCGTTGGGTGTGGTCGAGCCACGAGTATTTGGTCACATTGGTGTTTGAACTTTGGAACAAATAATTAATCGCGTCCTGCATCAACGCAGCCGATCACCTGCACTCGGTGAGGTCGCCTCCTGCTCTGCTGTACGAGGCGAACCGATACGTCACCTGCCTCGCTGAGCCCAATACCAAAACGCCCCGGTCACCACCCATCCCGCCGCCACAATCCATTGTCCTTTGCTGGTGCACTCCTCTCATATCTTTCCACTGAGCGCACCCTCATCCAAGACCCACTTTCCCGGCACACCCAGAGATCATCCGGCCTCATCATGGCAAGGCGCAGCTACAGCCTCATTACGACACAGCCGAACACGCCTGGGACGCCATGCCTCTGAATCCACATGTTGTCCCTGCCCGCAACATCAAGGCTCGTAATGACTTGGGGGACGGGTGTGATGCCGTGTACGCAATGGGCTGCGAATCCCCCGCAGAGTACGCATTCCCTCGTCACCCGTTGAGTCGTCTAGCTCACCTCCCCATGCTGCACTGTGTCACGCAGTCAGACGATGGTCTTTTTCACCTGCCAAGATGGTTCTGCTGTCCGAATCCTTGGGCCACTGTTCAGACAAGGACAGGTGTACTATTCTTCGAAGGATCATCGAGGCCCCGTAAGCATCTTTCCGCACGATGTGGGTCGCCGGGTTGCTGGACTTACTTTTTTTCAGGCATCGAAAGCTCAACGAATTCACAGCAAGTATGGATGGGACAGTGCAGACGAGGCCTGCTCCGTCTGAACTTCTAGAACACCTCCGAGCTGCCATCTACCCAGGACCCCTAGCGCTCTCCCTATCCAGGTGATCTGACAAACACCGTTTGCATACGGTGATCAAACCACAAGTCGATCCGATTTCCGCACCGCTGAGGACTGCGGCACGAGCCGAGCAAACGGAGACTGGTACGATATAACGCGTTGCTTTGGTGGATTGCGGGGGTCTCGGGAATGGAGATGGAAGAGATGTGGGCGGCCCATGTGCAGAAGTAACGGATCGAGCGTGCGCAGGTATGTCTCGCCATTCATGCGACGTCGGAATGCGCAGAGTACCCCGTCTTGTCTGTAACAGAACGCCCCTCGACGTATGGTCGTCTTCAAGTAGGACCATAGTGAACACCACCTGGTATCCGGCGATTGCTGCTGATCGAAATGATGTGCTCGGTCCTTGTCTGCCCTTCGCTGTCGGTATCACCGAGGATCGATACCTACCGCGGCGATCGAAACATTCGACCACCCGACACACGCTCGCTCGTGACCATGGGATCGACAACGTCATCGAGGTCGTCAATCTCACCCGCGGCATGGAGTGCTTCGGGATCCTCCGTGCGCACTCTACTACTGCATTCGCCTTCCAACGAGCATAATTCTCCAGGGCGATGGACTGCATTCGTTGTCACGGGGAGACATTCAAGTCTGTCCCACGGGCCAAGAACGACTCCCCGAAATGCAACAGAGAGATAGACACTCGTTCCCGCACCAAAAAATACCACACGAGGGCACTGGGAGGGATTGTACTGACCCTGAATGTGGATCGAGGACAAGAGGCGCTTCTTTCGCAAATTCGACATGTGTGCGCTTATTGTACTAAAGGAGTTTTACCGCTGACATATCCTGGGCTTCTGCGAGGACTGTACCAGTGCACATGTGAGGGCTCATAGCGAGGCTCGAGCGGAAGTATGGAAGAGGTCTCCAGTGATGATCCGGCTTGAGACCTGGGAAGATTTGATGCTGTCCAGAGTAAGATTTCACCTCGCGGATACTACCAGGAGCGAGCCCTATAGATACTATAGTTGCGAATGCAGCAGTTTGTATGTCGATCGGTTCTGACCCACCACCGAACCCGTCATTTCGACCTTCTACTGGCGGCAGTCCTGAACGTACCAGGTTTAACGACGCGAACCAACGGTGGGTTTATGCTGGCACTGTCAAAATCGTTGGAGGATCTTACTGGAGAGACCAAGGTAATCACGAGTTTGTATCACTGTATGAAAGTTAGGGCCTAGGCGTGGGCCACGAGGATTAGATAGATCGACGTGGGCGCTTGTGATGAACCTAAAAGATTAGGCTCCTGTGGCTTACACACTATGCCAATGGACCGCTCACTCGCAATGTAGTCAACGGCGCGTAGGTGTACGTTCGGCCCCACGTAGTGCTGCATCTATCGACGAATAACACGCCTGAGTTCGCCACGATACGAAAGTGCAACACGAGAACTCACCCTACCTTTGGCACGCCTGCAGATTGGTGCGTTTACCCCAACACAGGCCTACTCCCGTATACATCGGGTGACATTGGTACTACTGCTGATAACTCGGTTGCAGCAGTACGTCGATGATGGTGTTGAGAATTCCCCAGAGTCTCAGCGCTGCTCGGGGTGTCTTGCGCGCGCGTACTGTTCCCAAGCATGCCAACGATCAGACTGGGGTCCGGGACATCGAAGAAACTCTAACGTCTTCCAGGAGGGCCCCTCGTCGAAAATCAGTATTGTGTAGGAGGTATCGCAACGTGAATTAGTATCGTAAGGGGTGAGGGTATCGTAGCGATTTGGGAGCAAGCTGTACACATGAAAGCAAGCAAAGCAAAGCAGAAAGCGCTCAAGGTAAACAGATAGCGAGTTTGGAATGTGCGGTCCACGGAAAGGGGAGTGTGTAATGAGCGCGAAGCGAGCCGGCCCACTTATGGGGCCTGAGTTTTGATACCGTCTCCAGACGGTGTCGGGTGGGGTGCTGACTGCGCATCACCGCTCATCTCGTTCACGATGCGTATAAACGCCTCTAGTTGTTCCTGGCTAAGCTTGCCATCTGCAGGGACGGCGGTGGCGGCGGCTGCGTCAGTATCTGCGGGCGGCGACATGGTGCTTTGAGCAGGAAGAGAGTGAGAGACGGGGGGAGGAGCGCCGGGTCGAGACCTAGTCGATGGGCGAGTAGTCTTCCGCTTGGTCTGCGGTGCGGGGGGTACATCGGGTTGCTCCACGACCCAATCATTCTCTTTCTCACGCGGGGCGCGCAGGTTGTCGTCGAACCCCTTGCAGCTCCCTCGGATGAGGTGCCGCTTCAGCGAATCCGAGCGGGAAAAACTACGAGGCAAACCGAACAGTCAAAATCCGAAATATACAACGAAGGGATGAAAGACGGATAAGATAAATACATAACACTCACCGGCCACCACACCCGTCGCACAAAACTTGCAGCTCCTTGCTGTGCTTCGCCATATGCCGCGTCAGGTTTCCCTTGAAGGTCAGGTTGCAGACCGGGCAAGTTTTCTGCTCGGTAGTGAGTTGGGGTTTTGTCACGCCGCCGCTCATGACGATGGTGGTGGCTTTTTTGGTCTGGGCGCATTATTTGTGAGCTCGCGATGCGGTGCCTACAAGTGTGGACATGCACTCACGTAGCGCCTGCTTGCACGTTGGATCGGTGCGGCCGCGGACTGGACGGCAAGTAGGAGATCGTGATCGATCGGCGATTCATCCTCGGTGGAAACATCAGACATTGAAGCACGGGGGTCATAAAAAGGAGGGGGAGGAACATTCGGAGACGAAGGGGGTGAAGCGCTGGCGTGACTGTCTGGGCTGTCTGGAGTGTCCAGTGCTTCATCTTGACCATGATTCGCTGCTGAGGTGGAGCCATAGCCTCGAGGATAGCCGCTATAGGCGACCGACGAACTAGCTGGGACGGCGTAATCCACGAGATAGGCCAGCATCGTGTTATCCTGTGCACCCCGATGTACCGTCCCCACGGGGATGTACCCTGTCGTGCCGGCTGCGGTTGGGTACCTGGACGCGATATATTGCGGTTGCGGTTGGACCGGCTGCCTTGCGACCTGGTATATGGGCTGCATGTTGTCGTACAAGAGCTGTTGAGATGTGGCATTGTTGTAGGCGAATGTAGCAGCGTTGATCGCCTGCTGTTGGACTGTCCCAGGCGCGGAAAATAGAAGAGGAGTGCTTTGGTACGCGCTGCTGGTGAATGCTGATGGGTGGGATAGGGAGGTGAGAGGGGAGGGGCCTGCGGACGGTGGCATGGGATACAGCTGATGGGGCGCCGCGGCGTATTGCATGGACCCGCCAGCGGGGTACTGCAGCACGTAAGGGCGGTAGTGTGACATGTGGACAACAATGTGGCTCTGGTGGATTGGGGGGCGTGTGGGCAAATACAGAGAGCGCAAAGAATACGACTGAGACAACCAATCACCGTCTGCAGCTGATAGAATCGACCCCAGCAAGCGCTGTGGATTTAAAGAACACGGCGAAGGGGTGGACATGCAACTCCAAAGACACCGATATTTATACAAACGGGGGGGAGGTGCCCGCTTGAACTGACAACGAAACAATCGACAGCCGAAGCCAGTTCGAACTTTCCTTGTTCGGCGTGTCGGAGTCCACAGATACCATTATCGTGCCAAAGCGCGGCTTCCGCTGGGTTCAATTTGTATTGTTGGTCCCCCCCGACCCGAATGTGGAAGGTCTCCATGGATAGGATCACAACATTGTCAGACCCCGTGCTCAAGGAAATCCCCGGCGCGAGTGACAGGTGCTACCGCCAACGTGGGCGCTGGATTATTGGGCGCGAAAGGGTTTACTACGCCCCCAGCAAAATCGATTTCCGTGGCACACTCGGGCGGGAGGGACATGAACGCGAATGTGTCTCCGCCAATGCAACTGTACAGAGGTCAGTGGCGTGTCTCCGATGCATGCAAGAAGAAAGAACTCACCCCAGGCCATCGGGGGAGCGAAAATTCCACAGCAGGCGGACGGAGCCTGAGGAAGTGTGCCCCCTCGTAGGGTCTGCACCGCTGAGGAGACAGGCTATATGGAAGGGCGTCAGCGATACAACCTCACGAAGGTCAAGGTGCGCACCCCGCGAAGGCCACCATACACCCCAAAACAAGATTGCGCCATGTGCTTGCGGTCGGGTCTGCATGCCCAAGCTCTAGCGGCGCCACCCCACTAAAGCTCGAGCACGCTGGAAGTTCGCCCTCAAAGACCCATAGTATGTCGTGGTGCCACCGTACGCGCTGGTGAATCAGGCGCAAGGATACACGCTTTGCGCGACTTTGTATCACAGGGGAGCGTATGATTGCGAATTCCAAGAGCTCCGCACGGCGAGAGGGGGGCCAATTTGGCGGTTCTCCGCTATCAGGCGGGGCCGTTGGGCACTCGTACGTACATTCCGCTATCCGTGGGTTCGACGCCGTTGGGTGTAGGCAGTGGCGTGGATTCTGATGCTAGCATTGCGGCGTGTCCTGAGACCGGCTTTCGAACTACCCCGGCACGGGTGAAGAATGCAAAGATCGACACTCCTGACACGAACGTCTCGGGGAATGCACCCCGGGCCTTGGGAGAACACCGTTCCCGAGTCTACGAACGACGAGCATTGAGCTTTGGGATCATCCCGACTACTTATGGTCGAACGTTGCCTGCGGGCTGACCGATGATTTGACCGATCGCGGAAACAGCGCCCCGCCCACATACCATAAAGGTGGGCTTATGCTCCAAAACGCACACCTCGATGGACATTCGATTCCGAGCTACAACCTACCTTTCGGACTTGTCTGGCGTGGCAAACGTGCTTCCCGGACATCCCAGGAGAGCAGCCTGAAGGGATTGCAGACTGATTTTGGGGGTGGAGGGCATGGTGCTGAACGTCCAGAAAACTCTCCGGCGTTGTCCGGTGCTCGAGAAAGGACGCCAGTGCGGCTCATGAACAGGATGCCTGGGTGCCCCAATTACATAGGGTCGAAGGAGTTGTTATGGTTGAATAACAGCCCTCGAGAACACGTTTACTCGCAGGCGTGAGCCTGGCTTATTGCCTGTCCTGTAATTTATGTAAACAAGTTGCGGAGTTGGAAGGCCTCTGCGACTCTTTCACCGCAACCAAACCACGACTCTCACATCCACCCACGACAACGACAACGACATCGCAGCTTGTGGGGTTGATCGCGAAGTGGATGGCAGTGACTCCGGCGAGGGCTGCTTAATGCTTATGCCAGAGACCGGGTTGGTTGTGGGGTGAGCGTGATTTGGGTATGGGTGAGTGCTGGCTTAACTCGTTGGACGATATCCTCACTTCTAGCGCCAAGTTTGCATGAGCTGCGTGTTCCTTTTGCTTGTGCCCCGCCTTGGAACCTCATGAGTCACGACGTACTGGCAGCTCAGGAAACGTCGGCCGTGCAAGCATCGAGACGTGAATACGACCTCCTTATCTCACTGAAGCTTGCCGGAATTTCGCACCGAACGTAGACTCGCCATGACACAGCGGGACAGCCCGAGGTGTGTATTCGTGTGTCTTATTTGTTTCGCCCTGACATGTAATTGTCTGGAAACAACTTGACGCGTCGAACTGAACCCTTCGTCCCAATGCACCAAACTCTTCCTCAGTGCGTCGTCTACGTCTGCAGAGGGTAATGATAGTGTTCCGGGGCCATATATGTGGTTCTTTGACGTTCTGCCAGGGTCCTTGGAAAATTGGTTGATTTACAGAGGTCTGCAGGTCGCCCCCCCTCATGGCAATATCCCCCCTCTTCCATGATACAGCTCTTCCCGGGACTCGGGAGTACGTGGGACCACGGCTCAGATGTACCAGCGCCCGAGCTGGAACGAGACTCAGAGCGGACGTGTGTCGGTTCATTACACAACCAAATGCGCACACGTAGTACGCATACTTACTGTGACTGTTCGCTACATGGATAAGTACTTCCAGAGTTGAGCGAGCTTGAAGTGGCCGCTCGAGGCTCGGGGTATCAGTTGTCGACGACGCTGTTATGGACAGAAAAACGGGGATGATAGCAAAGTTGTGCGCGGCGTGAGCAGATTGAAACCGACAGTCCACGTGGCAACTCGGTATCATGCGAACATATTATTATGTAATGCCCAACTCGATTCAGAACAATATTGTCTCCACCAAACCGTGACGATCAACGTACTCAATGCTCAAGCCCATCAACCTGACACTAACGGCAAAAGCAGCGTAACGATGGGATCGCTTATTGATTTATCTCGTTCAAAGCTTTTCAAGCTCCCATCTGTGATTCCGCCCTCCGGACGAGGCTATCATCGCCTTTGTCTGATACAAAGAACAAGAGTCCCACTCCCAGATTGACTACCATTATTCATCAAGGGAGATATGTACCGCCAACCAGCGCCAACCTCGCACATTTAATCGAGCTGACATCCCGTGCCGGACCTCAAAAAGACCTCCAACCAAATTAGTGGTGTACTCTGTCATATACCTCTCTAACGGCCAATCCCCTTCGTGATAGTGATCTCAGATGCCTGGTGACGTGGAGTCCACCGAAGGAAAGATAGAGTTCTCACTCACAGGTACGCAGAGATATTGACCGAGTTTCTCAGTCCAATACTTACTTGAACTGTTGTAGTTGTCGGAGCCACTGGGTTGTCTCCATCTGATGAAAGCCACCCGACGGGTTTCTACTGCTTCTACGTTGTCGTCGAGGTGGACGGAAAGCAAGGACGGACGGCTGAGCTAGCACCCTCACCTCAGTTAACCATCGAATGGAACGCTTGCTTTCCATTGTGCGTGTTCTCGACTCAGCATCTCCATGTAACTTAGCCTGACCATATCGGTATGAATTTAGGAAAGCAGACAAGGCGTCATACATTGCGCTTCGTTTGTACGAATGCTGGAAATCGCTGTTCCCGGCAAACTTGAGAAGGGACAAGACGATCTGGGAATCCGGAGCTACTGCCAAGCAGCTGCTGGGATGCGGTAGCAAATTTACAAGTGCCTCACCCGTCGCTGTTGCCGTGATGTAAAGACTGATTTTCTCCCTAGATATGACTCTCCCGGCGAAAGCACCCCACGAAGAAGGCCAACTCATTGTAAAAGTCCAACGAGCTGTGCATACCGAAGCTGAACGTCCCGTCGTCGGCGAGGTACACGATTCATTCAATCTACACTGCCAGTACTGACAGGAACACTTTCTCAGAGCTTGGCCAGGCCTCAGTGGCAGGGTGAGACGAGGAACGTGGGACCGTCAACCGCGCGCTCCGTACATGACTTTGCCGACACCATATATTCCGATTTCAAGGAGAGCCACCGTAGAGAGAAGTTGGAGGAGGCGATCAGTAATTATCGTGTCTCGCTCAGGCTGCGCCCAGCGGGCCACCCCAAACGCTCCACATCGTTGGGCAGCCTCGCTTCTGCTCTTTCCTTTCGATTCGACCAGTTCGGCGACAGAGCCGACCTGGACGAAGCCATCCCGCTCAACCGAGAGGCCCTTGCGTTGCGTCCACCAGAGCACCCCCGTCGCTCTATGTCACTCTGCAGCCTCGCTCATATTCTTTCCGCTCGATTCGGACAGTCCGGCGACAGAGCCGACCTAGACGAAGCCATCGAACTCAATCGTGCAGCCCTCGCCTTGCGTCCACCAGGGCACCCCCATCACTCTACGTCACTTTGCAACCTCGCTTCCTCCCTTACTACCCAATTCGAACAGTTAGGCAACAGAGCTGACCTGGACGAAGCCATCGAACTGAATCGTGCAGCTCTCGTGTTACATCCACCATGGCACCCCAACTACTCCACGTTTCTGGGAAACCTGGCTCTCACCCTTTGCACCCGCTTCCAGCGGTTCGGCGACAGAGCCGACCTGGATAAAGCCATCGAACTCAATCGTGCAGCCCTCACATTGTGTCCACCGGGGCACCGCGATCACTCCACATCACTCGGCAACCTGGCTGACACCCTTTTCAATCGATTCAAGCAGTTCGGCGACAGAGCCGACCTGGGTGAAGCCATCGAGCTCAACCGTGCAGCCCTCACGTCGTGTCTACCAGGGCACCGCCATCATTCCCTATCCCTTTGCAACCTCGCCTCCACCCTTTCCGCTCAATTCGACCACTTCGGTGACAGAGCCAACCTGGATGAAGCCATCGAGCTCAATCGTGTAGCCCTCATGTTGCGTCCACCTGGGCACCCCGATCACCCCGTGTCTCTGGGTAGCCTTGCTTCCACACTTTCCACTCGATTCAAGCAGTTTGGCGATAGAGCTGACCTAGACGAAGCCATCGAACTGAATCGTGCAGTCCTCACACTGCGTCTACCAGGGCACCCCGATTACTCCGCGGCCCTGAGCAACCTCGCTAGCACCCTTCACACTCGATTCAACCAATCCGGCGACAGTGCCGACCTGGACGAAGCCATCGAGCTGAATCTAGCAGCCCTCACGTTGCGTCTGCCGGGGCACCCCGTGGACTCTACGTCCTTGCACAACCTTGCTTTTCTTCTTTCCACTCGATATGATCAGTTCGGCGACAGCATCGACTTGCACGAAGCCATCCCACTTGGTCGGTGGGCCCTTGCGCTGCGTCCACCAGGGCACCCTCATCACTCTACGTCACTCTGCACCCTCGCTCATACCCTTTCCACTCGATTCGATCTGTTCGGTGACAGAGCCGATGTGGACGAAGCCGTCGAACTCAATCGCGCAGCCCTCACATCGCGCCCACCAGGGCACCCTCGTCACTCCATGTCCCTGAACAACCTCGCTTTCACCCTATTCACTCGATTCAACAAGTTTCCCGACAGCGCTGACCTGGACGAAGTCATCGAGCTGCATCGCGCAGCCCTGGCGTTGCATCCACCAGAGCATCCCGATCACTCCACATCACTTAACAACCTCGCTGTTGCCCTTTTTGTTCGTTTCGCCCACTTGAGGAACAGGGCCGATCTGGATATCGCTCTGCAGTACCTTGAACTGGCCTCCATTGACACAAACTGCGGTTCATGGATCCAAGTGAAGCACTCGCTGACGTGGATTGAAGCAGCAGAGGCATTTGATCATGTTTCTGCATTGAACGCTTACAAAGTATCCTTGGGCAATCTCGATCGCCACATCGTCTCAAGGTCATCCGTTGTATTGCGCCACGAACTCCTCAAAAACATCTCTTCCTCCTTAACGGCCAATGCTGCATCTTGCGCCCTTCGTCGAAACGAGCCCGCGACTGCAGTGGAACTATTGGAGCAGGGAAGGGGAGTAATATGGACACAGATGGCAAACCTCCATACCCCTCTCCAGCAGCTTTCTGCTGCGAACGCTCGGGGCAAAAAACTGGCGACAGATCTTCAGCGAATCAGCTCGGAGCTCGACAGGTCATCGAGGAGGCTACAGGATGACGAAAAGAGTAATTCTCGCGACAGAGAAGCACAACGTCACCGACGCCTAGCCGAAGAATGGGAATCCATTGTGGGCGAAGTACGACAGGTGGAGGGTTTCTCCCGCTTTCTGTTACCTCCGCTCTACTCCGATATCCAGCAGGCTGCCATTGAAGGTCCCGTGATTGTCATCAATGCCAGTGATTATTCCTGCGATGCGCTCATTATCCTCCGCGACGGTCCTCCACACCATGTACCCCTTGAAAGTATCACTCCGACAGACGTCACTCAATTGGAGTCGGACTTCACTCACCTACTGAAGAATCGTTCAAATTATAGTGTTGCTGGGCGCGGGGGCGGAGGGCGGAGTCAGTTGTCCCGCCTACTACGATCACTTTGGGATCTCATCGTTCATCCCATCGTTCATGCGCTAGTCGAAATTCAGGTCCCAGCGGCTTCGCGGATCTGGTTGTGCCCGACGTCCAAGTTCACATCACTGCCGTTGCATGCCGCCGGTCCATACCGCAAGGGCGAGTTAGGCCTATCCGATCTATACATCATATCATACACTCCAACGCTTTCGGCCCTGATCAGAACGAGGAGAAACAACACTATAGCGTCAGTGACCACACCAAACTTTGCTGCAATCGGCCAAGCAATGCCCGGTGGCGGAAGCCATGAAAAGGAACTCCTCGCGGTGAATGCGGAACTCGACCTCGTTCTGCGCCAACTGCCAGCGTCTGTGCCTTCTACGCGTCTAGCCGATGCTGCTGCCACGAAACGCGCGGCCCTGGACGTTCTCTGCAAAAACTCTTGGGTTCACCTTGCTTGCCACGGTAAACAAGACATGATTCAGGCTTTTAACTCTTGTTTTTCCATGCACGACGGGCCCCTCTCACTTCTCGACATAATTCGTGCCGATATCTCCCACCCAGAGTTCGCGTTTCTCTCCGCCTGTCACACTGCGGTCGGGGATGCCGAAACGCCAGACGAGGTCATCCATCTCGCTGCAGGAATGCAGTTTGCGGGGTTCAAGAGTGTGATCGGGACGATGTGGGCTGTTGACGACGAGATCGCTCACCACATGGTCTCGGCGTTCTACAAGGCCATGTTCGAGCACGGGATGGACTACACGAAGGCGGCGGCGTCGCTGAACATAGCTATGCGGACGGTGGACAAGAAGGTAGTCCCCCTCGAGCAGAGGATCGTGTTTATTCACACTGGGGCTTGATACGTGATGCGGCGTTCGATGTTGATAGTGTGACTAGTGAGTCCCATTTAATGCTCTCCACACACTGACGTTCACTGATGTTCGGATTAGGTTTGACTTGTACTTTCGTTCATATTGTTAGGACCCAAGCTCCCATGATTACCAGCAATGGATGTACAAATGCGTGACTTATATATATCCTCTGTTTTCTAGCGTCTAGTTGTCGCTCCTTAAAAGGGTACATTGAATCATTTGACGATGCTACAAGGACCCTGCTCCCTCGAACTGCACGGCCCATCTCGAATACTCACTCCCCGCGCACGGTTATGTCTGGCCCGGATACTAATGTCGCACTGAACTTGAACTTTCAGGGCTCGTGGGTTAGTTCATGTATTTCTGGAGATACACTGCAAACTAAAAGTGTCGCCTTTGCTGGTAGGTCTCGCCTGGTCTCGCCTTGGGTTTAGCGTAAACTTGTTAACCCCCCACTATTGCATAAACCTCCCTCATTGAAAAGGCAATCAGAGTGTACGGTGCCGCGCTGGGACAGTATGGCGTCTGCGCGCTGTCACCAACATGGACGGAGTGCGGCAGTGACTCCAGCAATGCTTAGAGATCAGGTTGGTTGTGGGATGGGTGTGGTTTGATGATGGTGAGTGCTGGCTTACCTCGTCGGACGATATCCGCACTTCTAGCGCCAAGTTTGCACACGCCGGAGGTTCTTTTTGCTCCGCCCGGGCTCCACCTTGCGGCCTGTCGTGCGGACAGCACAAGTCACGGCGCACTGGCAGCTCAGGAAACGTCGACCATGCGAGCATCGAGACGTGGATACGACTTGCTTACATCCTCACTCAAGCTCGCCGCGATTTCGCGTCGAAACCGGGCTCGCTGTGATGTCGCTGTGAGAGTGGTGCGTATTTGTGTGTTGTTTGTTTTAGCCTGAGATGTGTGTAACGCGTTTTGCGGGGAACTAACCCGGCACGATCTCGTCGCGGACTGAGCCCTTCGTCTCAAACGTACCACACGCTTCCTCGGTGGGTCATGGCTCTTTGAGGCTCTGCGCAGGTCCTTGGAAATTTGGTTGATTCACGTCGGTCAGACATGGCTGTCGTGCCATAATTGCACACCTTATACCTACCTCGGTCACCTTCAAACCGGGAGCTTACTGGCTGCTCTTGGTTCTCGACGTGCTACATACCCGGTCCCTTCCCCTTCGAGTCCCACGTTATTTTCAGAGGACATTAATCACCTTCACCCCTCAGAACGAAAAACTCAAGCCGGCTCGAGCGAGGATTCCAAACACAAACCCAAACAAATCGAAACCGAAGGGCCCTGTAAAGCACAACATCTCCGCCCCTACGTCGCCGCCGCTCGGATGCGGTCGCGCTCTCTGCGAGTACGCCATCCTCGCCACCACTTCCACAACTCACCCACCTCCAGCGCGGCAGGTTTTTGATCTGCAGCGGGAGGATTCCGAATGAGAATGCGGGGGAGGGCAGAAGGGCAAAACAGTGGCTGCATACGACACCCGCTTCCGTGCCCAATAGTCACAGATTGCCGCGTGTCCGTGTACACTATATGCGTGCACCCGCGCCGCTTTGTCAGTCACCCACCTCGATCACCTTCAAACCGGGAGTTTAACGTTCACTGACCACCCTTGGTTCCCGACGCGCTAATCGGGGACCTTGCGTTAGTTGGTTGGCGACACTTTTTTTTCGGGGGGACATCAATCACCTTCACAAACTCAAGCCAGCTCGAGTTCGAGCGGGGATCGCGGGGGGCGATCTGCGTCTGCGGTGGGTGATGAGGTATGATGATGTGCTGGGGCCATATATACCGCTCTTTGAGGCTCCCCGCAGGTCCTTGGAAAGTTGGTTGATTCGCGTCGGCCAGACACAACTATCGTCGCATACCTTATACCCGCCATGGACATCTCCAAACCGGGAGCTTACTGGCTGCTCTTGGTTCTCGACGTGCTGTGTACCCGGTCCCTCCCCTCCGAGTCCCTCGCTGTGCACGCTCCGACGCCGTGGGCTGGACGCAATAATCGGGGACGCAATAATCGGGGACCCTGCGTTGGTAGCGACACGATTTTTTTCAGACATAAATCACCTTGACCCCCCAGAACGAACTCAAGCCAGTTTGAGCTCGAGTTCGAACGAGGATCCCATACCCAAAAACAAACGAATCAAAACCGAAGGGCCCCGCAGAGTACACCTTCTTCGCCCCTAAGTACATGTCGCCGCCGCCCCGGTAGAGTCGTGCTCTCTGTGCAAATACACCGTTCTTGCCACCGCTGCCACAACTCACCCAGCCCCGGCCTCACAGCGTAGCAGGTTTTCAACTCAGGCGGAAGAACTCTGACTAAGAGTGCGGCGCGGTGTGGAAAAGCAGAACGGTGGCCACATACGACATCCGTTCCTGTGAGCCCGATAGTCACAGATCGCCGCGGGTACGTGTACACCATATATATATGCGTGCACCCGCGCCGCTCTGTCAGTCATGTCACTTGATTTCGCCAGTTGGCGCGCCGAGGTTGGTTCACCCGATCCACCTGATAATGCTCTCTGCAGGCTGTCATGCTTCAGCTCGCGGGTACTATACTCCCGTCGGTGTTTGGTGTCTTAGGTGTGCGCCCGTTGTATCTGCTACCCCGATTACATCTGGTTTCCCGAGTACAAGCTCCCACCGACGTCTCGTGCTGGGGCGGGAGGGGAGTATGGTTGCTACTAACTGGGTCCTATTACACTTACAGGGCCAACCGGCTCGTTTTCTCCAGGGCGTATCGTATGATGCGATAGGGTATGGGACTTGCAGCGTTGTGGAGGGGGCGGGGCTCGCAGCGTGGTGGAGAGTGTGGGGCGAACGGGAGCACTCGGGAACTCGTACACGCACTGGGAAGTCAGAGGGGACGAGGTGGGGTCTGCGGGCTGTCACTCCTCACGCCTCCTTAAGCTTCCATCCTTTCATAATACAGCCCTGCCCAGGATCTGGGAGTGTCAGTGGTCAGCTCAGACGTACCAGCGCCCGAGCCGAATCACGTCGGAAAGGGGCGCAGAGACTCAGAGTGGCCGCGTGCCCCAGGTCGTCCGTTACTGAACCAAATACGCACGTAGTACACATACTATGACTGTTCGCTACATGGAAGTATCGATACATGATCTTTGGCCTATGTATGTACGTATACATTAGAAAATCGGAGGATTGAATACTCGACACCAGCATTGTCGGTACTTTCAGGCTTGAGCGAGCTTGAAGAAGCCGCTCGGGGCTCGGAGGTATCAGTTTTTGACGACGCTGTCCCGGCCAGCCAGGATCCCCACGTCCTCGCATGCACCCCACGCACCCCCACGTCCGCGCATACACCCACGTCCTCGCACGCAATCCATGTCCCCACCCCCACGCATCACCACCCACTCCCAATCCCAGCCAGCACCGCAAACACCTCGGCCTGACGCTCCCTAAACGACCGGATGCGCATGATGCCCATCCCGAGGGCGTTAATCCGATTCGCGAATGCCACTGCACGGCCCTCGACGCTCCGCCGCCCGCTTGCCTCACTCACTTCACTCCCCAGCCCACCCATGTCATGCCCCACCCCGCCCTCGAGAATCTTCCGCGCACGTTCGAGTCTTGGCTCCAGAATCTCTTCTCCTTGTCCTTCACCTCCCTCCCCTGCCATCGCAGCCCTCATCGCAGCCTCGTCGTCCTCGTCGCTCATCTCCCGCGCCTCCCTTGCGATGGCACACAGCTCGGCCATAAGCGGGCGCAGCTCGGGGGGACACTCGGCGAGCGTGAGCGCTTTACCGCGGACACCGACTATCGCGTCGCCTGCGTTGGGGGCGGGGCTTGCGCCGGCGGCGGGGTCGGCCAGTGCCACGGCGCTCGAGGCAACGTCGAGAATCGCAAACGCGACGGCGGCGAAGTACGCGCGGGGCGGGTCGGCGACGAGGAGGGCGCGGAGGGCGGGGGTGCGCTCGAGGACGTCTGCGAGGGACGCGTAGAGCGTCTCGCGGATGAACTCGATCGCGGGGGAGTCGGGGGTGAGGATCGAGGGAGAGGGGGTGCGCTCGAAGCTCGAGGACGGCGAGGACGGCGAGCGGGAGTCATCGTACAGCGGCGGGGGCACGAACGACGCTTTCACCTTCAGGCTGGACCCGCCGCCCGCGTCGAGGGCGGCCTGGAGGTCGGCGGCGTAGCGGTTCTGGAAGGAGCGGCGCTGGCTGATCTCGATGGCGATCGCGCGCAGATCGGCTGCGATTCCGCGTAGGGACGTGCCCACGCCGTCGCCATCGCCGTCGGAGATGGGCGCGAGCCCGCAGATGATGCGGGCGAGGTCGTGCTGGTGCTGTGGTGCGAGGCCCTGGATGCGCGGGACGGCGCCGGACCAGACGCGCAGGAAGGGGAGGAAGGTAGGGGGGCAGTTGGTGGCGGAGAGGTCGAGTGGAGGGGACGACTTTGAGCGGCGGGGGAGCGGGACGGAGGGGGGCTGGGTGGTGCTGCGGAGGGCGGCGAAGTAGAGGCAGAGGGCGGGGCCTGCCGAGGGAGTGATGAGCAGGGAGGGAGGGAGTGGACTAGTTTTAAGGACGCACCTGTTATCATGAGATCGCCTTCTGCACTTGCGAGGACATCGGGCTCGAGCAGTTTCTCGATCTTGGCCTGGGTGAGCGAGGACTTGAGATAGCTGTGGAAGCTGTCTTGCACGTATTCTTCGGATAGCATCTGCCCGTCGGCGGACATCATTGCGGTGGTTCTTCAGGCTTCAAGCTTCAGTTTCAAGTCGAACTCGATCCGGGTGGGCTTAAGTACGGTATGAAATCATTGATAAAGTCCCGGACGCTATTCGTTTGCGACGTTTTGGGCCAAAAGTGGAGTTTTGTGGCGAAAGAGCAGTTGCCTTACTCGGACCTTGGTGCGTCCAATTTGGCAAGGGGCTGTCACTTTCGAGGCAAAGGGAGTACTCGGAGTACTGCAGTGTTGAGTGAGGCGGTAAAGTGCTGCGCCGGAGCATGCAAGTACAGCGGGTACACTACAGTATGGAGATTTCCCACGGGGGTCACGAGAAGCTCTAGGTCAGCGATCCCAACGCGCAGCCAACCTTCTCGTCAATTTCACTGGCTACATCTGTTGTCCACATTCCCGAACACGGTATGTAAGGAATGCCAGACTGCCATTTATGGCCGCCAGCAAAGATCGTCGGTTGTTCGTCACCGCTTGTTGCTGCGCAGTAAAGAGTCATGTACGTGCTACATCAACGCCCAGCCGACGAAATAACCCACACCCACCCAGCCTGCTGGACCCCGCCGATTGCTATTCCGTTACGTCTCGCGAAACCTTCCAATAACTGCGAGCGGTGAAGGGCTGAGCGGAGCTCAGGGTGATCCGTGTCACTGCCATACGGGGCGGTGAAGGGCCCGAGAAGGACGGGAACGAATACACAGCACACGCAGAGCCAAAATCCACCTCGCCTGAGGGAATGAAGACGCTCAAGTGTATGCGCTGAAAAGCGACCACTGCGCAAACGGAGCCATTATCGGACGGAGAATCAGGTGCGCTAGACTCAGTGCACCAACCAATGGGATCAAGTGATTGGGCTGACTGCATATAGTGTACGCGTACACTCGCCTTCGCCGCGGCAATCTGTGCCCGTCGACCCGGTGTTTTCTGCACTGCGTTCTCATTCTTCCACTCCACATCGAAGCTCGGATGTGCTGCCAACCCGCAGTTGTGCGGGTTGTGGCAACGGTGGTGAGGGCAGCGCGCTTACAGAGTGTAGAGTGTGGCTGCGTCGGGTGAACGACTTCAGTCCAGGAGTACGTCGGTGGGTACGAGATGGGCATTACCGGGCTTTGAAAAGAGTATACTCATGGAAATCGGTCGCTTGATCGACTTAGCCGAATGCGGTCGACCTACCTGGCCTGCCGCATGTCTCAACCTATGCGCGTTTGGGTGACGCGTGAACCGGCGATGAGTCGAAAATAAAAACAAGACCGAGCTACGAGCTTTAGTCGTCTGAAAGTATCGTCCCAGTGTCACCCGTACGCAACCCACACACTCGGGAGACTCAGACCACGCCATTGGGCAACCCTCGATCCTCGCTCGAACTCGAGCTGGCGTGAGTTCGTTCTGAGGGGTGAAGGCGATTGATGTCCTCTGACAAAAATTTTGTCGCCGAACAACGCAAGGTCCCCGAATGTCGCGTCCAACCCCAACTACGTCGGAGCGTGCACAGCGAGGGACTCGAAGGAGGGACCGGGTACACAGTACGTCAAGAACCAGGAGCGGTCAGCGACCTCCCGGTTTGAAGGTGACCATGGCAGGCGTAAGCCATGCCACGGAAGTTGTGTCTGGCCGACGCGAATCAACCAACTTTCCAAGGACCTGCGTGGAGCCTCAAGGGGCCATATTGTATCTGACCCCGGCACGCTATCATCACCCGCTGCAAACACAGATGACGCACCAAGGAAGCGTGCGAGACGGGGGCTGAGTTCGCGATGAGAGCGTGCTGGGTAACTTCCAAGGAAAGCGACTCGTTTACCGTTACATCTCAAGGTGAAACGAATAAGACATGTACGAATACGTACCGCGCGCTGTCCCGCTCTCACCGCGAGGCGGAATTCCGGCGAGCCAGCATTCCAAGGACCGCAGGGCACCTTCAAAGAGTCATATCGCCCCGACAGACACTTCCCACCGCCCACGCGGACGCAGAAGACTCGCCAAGGAAGCACGCAGTGCATTTGAGAACAGGGAGCAGGCGACGAGAACACCTCTGACCTCCCAACACGTGTCTGAGTCTCCCGAGCTCAGGTCGATATGACAGGCTCGGGGGTGGGTTAGAATTGATCGACATACAAATTGCTGCAATCGCAATTATAACAGCTATAGGGCTCGCTCCTAGTATCCGTGAGGCGCGATCTTCTTCTGGACAGCATGAAGATCTTCTCAGGTCCCAGAACCCGAAGCTCGCCGGAAGCGTCTGCTCGAGCCTCGCTATGAACCCTCACGTATGCACCGGTACAGTCCTCGCGGAAGCCCAGGATATGCTAGCGGTGAAACTCCTTTTAGTGCAATCGGCACGCATGTCGAGCTTGCGAAAAGCGCAGCAGGCGCCCCTTATCTTCGACCCCACATCAAGGGTCGGTGCAGTCTCTCCCAGGGCCCTCGTGTGGTATTTTTTGGTGCAGGAACGAGTGTGTATCCCTGCGTTGCGTTTCGAGGAGTCGTTCTCGGCCCATGGGACGGACTTGGATATCTACTCACGACAATGAATGCGGTCTATCGCCGTGGAGAATCTTGCTAGTTGGAAGGCGAGTGCAGTAGTTTAGTGCGCACGGGAGGATCTCGAAGCACTCAGTATCCCGGGCGAGGTGGATGTCCTCAATCACGTTGTCCATCCCGTGGTCACGAGCGACCGCGTGTGTCTGGTCGTCAGATGACTCGAGTGTGGGGGGAAGCGGAGCTTAGGCTTATCGATGGCGCTTTGACACAAGTTTCTGACGCGGTACTTCCTGTTCAGGCGAAACGGGGTCGAAGCCGTAGCGGTCACGAGAGTAACTGCGTGGGACGAGGAGCGCGCTGTGGTTAGCAGCCGAGCGCCTCTATCCCCCTTGCTGGGGCTCGCGATGGCTGGTAGAGCGTCTTCAACATATGTATGATCTGCGCTGAGCTGTCCTGCAGATAGTTGACTGGACAGCCTGTCATGATTTCTTCGCGTTACAGGTTGGGGAGGTCGAAAAGTCGGCGGAATATTTGAGAGTATGAAGATCATATGGAACCAGAGCTCCACGTATCGGCTGGGACCCGGTTCATACGAGTCAGGCAGTAAAGCTATGTCGGAATCATTGGATGCAGGGTTCTGAGAAACGCTGGAGCTCCAGGATTTGCATCGACGATGTTTCTTGCCTCGTTGAGTGCCGTCGTCTGACATGTTAAAACAAAAAGCACAAAAATGCCGTGACGCGTTTGTGAATCGCGCAACGTCAGGTGCATTTGCTGTGGCGAATTCTGCTCCAGTCAATGTCATCGTTCGTGTTTAACTTGTGTTACCGGTACTTACTGTACGCCCCGGCAGGCATCGACCTTCGGCGATGCCGAAAGCGAAGGGCAGACCAGGACGCGAGCACATCATTTCGATCAGCAGCAAACGCCAGATACCAGCGGATGTTCACCACGGCCCTACTTAAAGACAACCATGCGTAAAAAGAACAATCTGCGCATTCCGACGTCACATAAATGGCTAGACATACCTGCGCACGCACGCTCCGTTACTTCTGTACATAGGCCGCCCGTATCTCTTCCATCTCCATTCCCAAGACGCCCGCGATCTACCAAAGTGACGCTTTATGTCGTACTGGCCTCCGTTTGCTCGGATCGTGCCACAGTCCTCGACAGTGCAGAAATTGGACCGACCTATGAATTGATAACGGCGCTTGCCAGAGTACTTCGATAGGGAAAGCGCGAGGAGTTCTGGGTAGGTGGCAGCTTGGAGGAGTCCCAGAAGTTCAGACGGAGCGGGCCGCGTCTGCACCGTCCCACCCATATGTGCTATGAATTCGTTGAGCTTTCGATGTCTAAAAACAAGCAAGTCCAGCAACCCTGCCACCAGCATCACGCAGAAAAATGCTTACGGGACCTCGGTAATCCTCCGGGGAATAGAACATATTTCCTTGTCGGAACGGTGGTCCAAGTATGCAGACAGCAGAACCATCATGTCAGCTTGGTAGGTGAGAAAGACCATCCCATGACTGTGTGACACAGTGCAGTGGGAGCGAGAGTGACATGTGGTGGAGCTAGACGACTCAACGGGTGACGAGGGAATACGTACTCTGCGATGGATTCCCAGCCCATTGCGTACACGGTATCACACCCGTCCCAAAAGTCATCGCAAGCCTTGCTGTTCCGGGTAGGGACAACATGTGGATTCGGAGGCACGGCGTCCCAGGTGTGTTTGGCTGTGTCGTAATGAGGTTGTAGTTGCACCTTGCCATGAGGGCGGGTGTGTCGGGCAAGTGGGTCTTGGACGAGAGTGCGCCCAGCGGAAAGATATGAGAGGAGTGCACCGGAAGGACGATAGATTGTGGCAGCGAGAAGGGTGTGCGTGGTGATCGGGGCGTTTTGGTATTGGGCTGTGAGTCGGCGGGGTGGTGATCAGCGTGGCAGGTGATGCATCAGCGGACACACCAGATACCGTCAGTGCAGGACAGATCCAAAATTCAAACGCCGCGCAGACTTCAACGCTCACAAGCTCAGCGGCCTCTCTATACCACACCCAACGCTTCAAGCCCTCGAGACCAACGGCAAAACCAGTGTACCGATGGGATAGCTTGTTGTCGTAGTGATTTAGGTTATTCAAACCCTTGGATACTCCAGTCTACCCTCCGGGCGAGGCCATACCAAGGTCCGTCACAGTCAAGACTCCCACTCCTAGATTAACAGTACCATCATGCATCAAGGGAGAGATGTACCGCAAACAGGCGCCAGCCTCACAGCCATGGTCGAGCTGACATCCTGTGTCGGACCTCAAAAAGACCTCCAACCATATTGGTGGTGTACTCTGCCATATACCTCTCTAATGGCCAATTGCTTCGTGAAATTGATCTCAGATGCCTGGCGACATGGAATCCACTGAAGAAAAGATAGAATTGTCGCTCACAGGTACGCAGAGACATTGACCGAGTTTCTCAGTCCAAAACTTACTCGAACTGTTGCAGTCGTGGGAGCCACCGGGTTTTCTCCATCTGATGATAACCACCCGACGGGCTTCTACGTTGTCGTCGAGGTGGACGGAAAGCAAGGACGGACAGCCGAGCTAGCGACCTCGCCTCACTCAACCATCGAATGGAATGCTTGTTTTCGACTGTACGCGTTCGCATCTCAGTATCTGCACGAAGCCTGACCATATCGGTATGAATTCAGGAGAGCAGACAAGGGGTCATACATTGCGCTTCGTTTGTGCGAATGCCGGAAAGCGGTGCGCCCAGGCCACTTGAGAGAGGGGAAGTCGATCTGGGAATCAGGAGCTACTGCTGAGGATCTGCTGGGATCTGGTAGCGGATTTACAAGTACCTTACCCCTCACTGTTGCCGTGATGTAGAGACTGATCTTTCTCCCTAGATATGACTCTACCGGCGAAAGCACCCCACGAAGACGGCCACCTCATTGTCAAGGTCGAACGAACTGCACATACCGAAGCTGAACGTCCCGTCGTTGGCGAGGTAGATGATTCAGTCGATCTACACTATCAGAACTGACGGGAGCACTGTTTCTTAGAGCTCGGCCAAGTCTCAGTGGCAGGGTGGAATGAGGGACCTGGAACCTTCAGCTGTGCGCTCCGTACACGACAATGCCCACACCATGTATTCCGATTTCAAGGAGAGCCACCAGAGAGAGAAGTTGGAGGAGGCAATTGATCATTATCGTGTCTCGCTCAGGTTGCGTCCGGCGGGGCACCCCGAACACTCCACAGCGCTGGCCTGCCTCGCTCTCACCCTTCACACTCGATTCAAGCAGTTCGGCGGCAGGGCCGACCTGGACGAAGCCACGGAGCTGAATCGCGCAGGCCTGGCGTTGTGTCCGCAAGGGCACCTCGACCGCTCCATGTTCCTGAACAACCTCGCTTCCACCCTTCTCATTGGATTCAACCAGTTCGGTGGCAGAGCCAACCTGGACGAAGCCATCGAGCTGAATCGCGCAGCCCTCACGTTGCGTCCACAAGGGCACCCCCATCGCTCCT